>JAOTOM010001766.1:0-79108 GCA_034440615.1 Ashinkailepas kermadecensis | reverse complement strand
GTATCCTCCCAAGTATGGTTTCTTGGCCATGACTCTGCACAAAGCAAACTCATTGTAGGTATTGGTATTATGTAGCAATGACAACATTTTGGGTATTTATGGCACTGACTACGATGACGGACCACCAACAAACAGCAAATGATAACTCAGCCCTATTTAGGCTGTTGGTTACGTCATTGGCTGTATGATATGTGCATTGTGGGCATCAAACGGTGTTTTAGCGACTAAGGATGATGTACACCTAACCATGCACAATTTTATCCAGGTAAAATACAAACAGCCTCGAATGGTTCTGATCAATTGTCCCCTATTTTTGACCCACTGACTTCGTCATGTGAATGTTTTGACATGTTGGTATTCTAACAACGTAGATTAGACCGGCATAACCCACCTGAGCTATTCCGTTTTGAAATCGGACAAATGATTCATGGACCTTAACGGTGGGCGATGTGACATGTGCTTCCTTACATAGTTAGGTTTAAGAGAGCCCTACCATAGTAGGGTTGAAGATCTGTATCTCAAGTGAACTATTTGCAACGAGTACTTCACGGCCATCACTTCTACCGTATGCGTACAGTAATTCACATGGGAAGGTCACTACAGTATCGTACCTTCTGGCGTATTCCACTACAGATCGATTAGTGCGTGACACCCGCATCTCGTATATTTTGATGTATGTCTCGTATGACTTGTATCTTCACGTATATCTTGTATGAAAATGACTGCACAGTGCTATTTCGGGCTCCGAATCAAGCTGTGAAAATTTGACGCGATCCGAGCAACTTTATATAAGTTATTGCCTGGGGTATATTTCAAAGGTCATCTTGCAAGGGTGTATGTGATTGCTGATAACTTTGTGAACGAATATGGTAACTGCATGAAGACAACATTTTGTACCTCAAAAGTGTTCCAGAAATGTATTGAAGCGTTACATTTTTACTCTGCACTGATTTTTTTAGAAAGTGGCATCGTGGTCACTTGACCTTTCGTGAACTATAGTGCATTGAAAGTCACACATTGAACTATGCCGACATGAAGATCCGTCATTTATCTGGTAAAATACAAACTAAAAATATTGTTCTCATTATGAATGCATTTTGGTGCCAGGAGAGTGTCGCACATTTTGGCCTACTTCATCGGATACCCTGGCTGCAGTCCACATGATCAGTGTTCGCAGTCAGCATGTTAAGATCAGGCAATGCGGTGCTAATATAGTGGATGGAAAGAATATGGATTTCTGAATGGGAGGAAATTCACATTTTGACGAGCACGTCATGAAGCTGGTGAAACGACAAGAACAATGACAAACAGCTGCCACTTACCAATAGCGTTACTGTGTTCCCAATGAACGATGATTAAGAGCGTATGCGTGAATTGAAGTGATTATTTTTCCGGCACAATTCACATCATTGACTCATCTGCTTTGTGTGTACCCAAAATATTGACTGGCTGTTCTGAACAGTGTATCACAATACGCAATGCGGGTAGGGCACCAGTGCGTACCAGAACCCCCCACCCCTTTATGCTTTTCCGAGATAGCGGCCGAATGTGTAGAAGTGTAGACATCAAACTTTCAGTACCTTCATATCTATCCGCATCCGAATTTTTAATGGAGACTGGTGGATCTTGTCGCGAGAATTGTTTAACACTGCGTTTGTTAACACTGCGTAGAATAACACTGCGTTTGTTGCTTGCCATGTTGGTATTTGACCGGCTTGTAGGCGGAGGCTGGCTTGTAGGCAGGAGCGGCATTGTAGGCATTAGTGGCCTTGTAGGCAGAGCAGGCTGGTACGCCGATTTATTCCGTCAATGAAAGAAGGACTAAATATTCGGACAGGCAGATTTATTCCTTATTTGATTGTGTACGACAAGGGTCATGCACCAAGGTCACACCACTACCGAGGGTGTCCGCAAAGTCGTGCTTTGGTTTAATCCGTCTTTGTTGAGGTTAGTGATGTTGTGAGGATCGATTTTGCTCCTGGTATGTGTGTTCTAAACTGCAGTCTGTTGGTCTTTCAGGTACGTTCGGCTGAAATCCGCCAGACAGATCACAGATGCTAGATTCGTATCACGGTAAGTGTGTCTACCAGTTGCACGAGCTGGAGGTCGCGGTGGCTCAGCCGGCACGGCCTTCGACTCCTGATCGTGGGTTCGAATCCCACAACCGATGAACCGGGGATTGCCCAGTCCACCGGCGACCAATCGGCGTGAGAGGTTGTCGACGCTATGCGACCTAGCAGTCGAAGGCGTCGAGAAAGAGCGCGGGGTTCTCCAGTTGCACGAGCGGGCCGCGGCCGAATGATCGCCTGGCACGTACCATGGCATCATATCTACAGGCCGAAATATGATACGTGCCATGGCTTTCTGGGCATTTTCGGACCAACGTCCCCGTCGAATGTGCTGGATGGAACACCAGATTTGGGCCTGTCACTTGTCCGCCGTTGTCAGATGTGTGTACCCCAGCAGGGAGGAGGTCCATGCCATTGTAAGTAGCGAACGTTTTGCGATACTCGGAGAAGCAACTGGTCTGACTGGTTCGCCGGTTTGGCGCATGTGACGAGGACGAGGGTCTGAACACTACAATCCCCGGTTTGGCGATGGTAACTCGCTGATCGTGACACATCCGGTGGTTGGTGGTAACCCCACTGTAGGGACTTACTTCGCTTGGTGCCTGGGACTGATCGTGGGCATCGCCAACGTGGGGAATGGGAGGACGCGTCCTCCCCCACCCCCACCCCACCCCTCACCCTAATTTCGTGAAGTTGACCGTTACGCCTGTGGCGTTGCTTCGAAAGAATCAGCCTTACGTCTCGCGTGCCCCGCCCCTCCAGACCCCAAATCTGGGGTGACACCAGTCGGCCCGGCATCCCTTGTGCATGTTGTCGGTGCACCCAACGTGATGCCCGTTAACGTAGGTATTCACTGTTTGTATTCCAGATCGTCCTCTCCTATTACCACTCCATCATCCCATGCCCGTTCGTAATGAGCTCCGTCATGTTCGGCCTGTGACGTATCTCAGGAAGTGGGTGCCATACAAGTCGCCTATAACCACTAATTCTAGTAGCCTTAGTTAGGCCTACAGCCAAGTTGGACGGCGCATGCCCATGGGAACGGACTGTTTTTATAGGAAAAAGCTGTACTTGACATATGCAGTGTGCGCTGCACATCTCCAGACAAGATGAAATTAAGGTATGGAAATTGTTACGCTAAAATAGCTCGAAGTGGTAAAATTGGGTCTTAGGTACCCTGGAATCACGCTGCCAATCTCACCACAGTAGAGATGACACGCTATATACCCAGTGTCAACTGGCAATTGTCTCAACATTCAGTAAATTAACCGTCTTGATGCCGGTGACAGCCATGCAATTGTTTATGAACTGCTCTCTTCCACTACTGGTAGCATAGTAACAATTGAAATATACGTAAAATTCCTGATGCATGCTAATTCCTTCTTCATGGGAACACTCACGGAAGTTGTTGTCTCATTTTTTCGATGCTTTATCACTCCTTGTGTGCCACCGTATATGCCAACATATATATCCGACCTTAGACAGCTCCAAGTTGGAGAAGCTCCAGGTGGTAGAACTATGCGTACAAAACATGAAGCAGCTCTGCGGCGTTCATCAATACGACCAGTGAACGGGAAGCCTACCTTTGCGCCTGGAAAACCAGCGCAATGTTTATCAAAATAATACTGATGCGATATTTCCGTTATTTTAGGTGATTTCTAGCGGAGTTTATCTAACAAAAGCTCGTTTCGAACACAAGGTGCAAACAAAATGAAATGCAAGGTGCAAACAGAATGTGTAGTTACCTACACATTCAGACCACGCCAAATCGTGTTCCATCACTTGAAGCACTGTCACAAACTTGGGCTGACTGTCTTGCAATGCAGCTACAGTTCTCCACCCCGCACTTGGCAGGCCTAACGCCAAGAGTCAGAAGACATGCTGTGGCGTCACGTTTCCCACATACCTGAACCTCGTGATGCATTAGAGCGGGTATTCCCGACCGGGTGGGAATTCGCCGGCTGTGATTCATGAGAGGAAAGTGAAGACATCGGAAGATGAAGGGTACGGTGTAATGTGTGCTGTTTGTTTATTTCGCGGTGGAGATGAAATGCAGAGGAGATGTGTTGGGTGCCACATGACCATTGCAGTCGATGCGCCCTTTGAACCAAAATAACTAACTGACAGGGGAATGTGTTTGACGAGCGCGAAGGAGAAAGACCCGGAACGATCACGGCCTCCTCAAGTTCTGTGACTTTGTATGACTTCATGAATAGCTCAGCTCCTACCTGCTTTCAGAGCTTCATGAAGCCTCAGATGACCTTCCACGACATATCAGATGTTTGAAGGAAGGCCGTATCATGTTTCAGAGCCAGCGCGTAATTACATCGCGTGCAGGATTGCTGGTAGCTAGAGCCGTGCCAATTGTAATGAACGACAACAATCTAGCGTGGGATAATTGCGACGTAATCGCCACAACCGTGCAGGTCATTGCATGCTCATGTGCAGTTCAAATTATGGGGTTATTACTACTTGTAAGCGGTATAGTACGGGCCTGTAATTGTGAACAGCCGCACGTCTCTCCGCGCCATACAGGTCAGTACTTCTTGGCGCAAATTATCAAATTGATCACTCAAACTAAAGTAAGTATGCTACTCCATTTCGAGTCCAACAAACTAAAGTAAGTATGCTCCAGTCCCAAAAAGTGAACCTGGAGACTTGCTCCCCGAAAGTTGTCGGAAGGCAACGGTCTGCCTCGCCACCCTCTCCTACGCTAATTGCCGTGGTGAACAGTCCCTGCTCCGTCCACTATATTCCCCGTTCCTGCTTTGGGTACTTTATTTGTTTACTTTACTCTACTTTTCTAGACAATGTATCACCACCTGATAGGTCAACCGGATGGACAACGATTTTTTTTTAAACAATCTTTAGCAGTGGCAGAGTGCCATCCGCTAGATATTTGCTACGTTAAAGAATGGGTTACGTTAATCCGTGTTATGTGGCATCCGCTTATATCAATTAAGCAAGAGAGGAAAGGTGAGACGCCGGCAAACAAAGAACGTGGCGTACAGGGCCGATACATACATATCATACAAGTTCATATACAGACATACATATATACATAACAATCAGGAAGGCATTTTGAGGGTGGGCAGCTTCGTGGCCTACGAACAAGCTCCACTGCCCACCTGCGACCTGAAACGATGCAGAGGCCCGGCGCCCAGGGCGAGTCGTGGGCGTCAGGCCCGACCTTGTATGTGTAGGTGTATGTTTAATTTACAGGTTGGAAAAAAACCTGACAAGGGAAAACAAACAAGCTGCTTGGAAAACCCGTACGTAAAAAACCAAGCGCAATCTATAAGGAAAACCGTCCGTTTTGGCCAAATTTGATCGGTTCCTGCCTACCTATATGTATGTATTTTACAACGACGGAGAGGATGATAGCGTTTGGCTTCAAATTACTTGCTCTAGTTTGGTGCTGTGCAGAAATGTAAATAGTATCTCAAGGAGCTCCGAGTGCTTGTCACCGCCGGCGGCGGAGCGATCCGGTGGCGGGGGGGGGCAGACGTCGCAGGGGCCCGCGTCTGGAGCGGGGCGCGTGGCCGGCGGCGGGGCGGCCTGGTGACGGTGGGGGGACCGGGAGTCGAAAGAGCCCGCTATGGGAGCGGGGCAGCGTCGTCGGCTGCAGGGGAGGGGGGAAGGAAGGGGATGGTAGGGCTCGGAGGGTCCGGGTTGCAAGGTCGAGCGGCCGCCTCGGCTGGTGTCGGCCACTCGGCTCGGGGGCCCGCCCGATCGGGGTCGAGTCCACACCACCGGTGGTGCGGGTGTCGGGGTGGCTCGCGCCGCGTAGCGACGCTGTTATCGCTCCCTGGCGTCTAGCCAGGCCGGGCAGCGCGGGGACGACGCGGGGTGGGGTCCCTGGCACGCCACGCATTGTGCCTCCTCTGACGCGCACGCGTCCGTGGGGTGATCGCCGGCGCAGGCGCCCGCAGATCGAGTCTTTGGCGCGGCACACCTTGGTGAGGTGGCCGTATCGCTGGCAGTATGTACAGCGGGCCGGGGCGGGGTCCACGGGCGGCGGCCTATATGTAGATACCCAGCCATGATGTGAGTCGGTTGGGTCAGGGCTCTAAACCGTAAATTCAGGACCGGACCAGGGCTGGGTTGGTGACCAAGGCGGGTGACCTCGCACACCCCTTGGAATTGGAGCTCAGCGAGGAGCTCTTCCTCCGAGAGCCCCGCGAGCTCCGGGGCGTACGCTGTTACCCACGTCATGTTAAGGCGGTCAGCCAGCTCCACAGCGATCTCGGTCCCGAGGAAGCGGCTGACGTTTAGTAGGATGCGGGCCTGGGCTGTCTCCTTGACGCGCACCAGGAGGGTCCCGGACCGGAGTACTTTGGCTGAGGCCACCTCACCGGTCCACTCATCAATCTCCCTCGCGATGGCGAAGGGAGACGTACTTGAGAAGGATCCCTCCTTCCTGGTGAGAAGGAGGAATGATTCTCCATCGAGGGGGGTCCCGGGAAGGGGGCAAACGGGCTCCTGGCCGGGGCCGGCGCGCACCGCCCTCCGGAGGGGCGGAGGGTCCTCGGGCATACCGGGGCGGGGGTGATATCCCGGAGGGGAGTGGGGAGGAGTGTGTGTGTGGTAAGGGTGCCCTGAAGGGGTGCGGACAAGAAAGGCATCCTGAAGGGGTACTACAAGGAAAAGTGTGAAGAGAGCTGTCGTGCAAAAGGGGGAAAAAGACACAGAGTTTCGAGGGATGGGAAAGTCGGTCAGAGGCGGGGGCAGTCACGTTCTGTGAAATCTAGCCCGATCCGTTAAATCAGAAAGATACCTCCAACCGACTCTAACCTATAGGGAGGGGTGGGACACAAAACAATCGAGGCCGGCCGCAGGTACAATTCGGTTTCCCGACGGCGCCCGAGAGCGTCGCTGGTGGAAGGGGAACTGGTATGGCGGGCAGCTTTCTTAGCTTGATCTCCGGCTGATATCAATCAGACAGGGTCTTGTCAAGCCTCCCCAAACGAATTGATTCATATTCATACAGCGAATATTGATTCATCCCCTCTTCATCGACCTAATCCGCGCGCCAAAAAAAAACATACATTGCAAACAGATGCAATGCTTCAGCTCTCTGTATTCGTCTCGTCATACATAAGTACCACATTCACACCTCGTTTATGGATTGTCACTTTAGTACTTCGCCGGCTTGTAAGCGGGGGCAGGCTTGTAGCCGAGGGCAGGCTGGTACGCCGGGTACTTGGCCTCGCCCTCGTAGGTGACCTCAGCCACGTTGCCGGAGTAGGCATCGGCAGTGTTGTAGGTCACCGTCTGGGTACTGCCGTCGGAAAGGACAACAGAGTAAGAGCCCTGGGTGCTGTAGCCGTCACGGGCCTCCTGGGCGTTGAACTGAGGCTCGTAGTCGCCGTAGCCGTGGACATCGTAGCTGTAGTCGTACTTGGGAGGAGCGTCGTAGCTCTGGTCGTGACTGTAGCTGGGCTTGTGGTAGGCCGGGGCCGGAGCGTGGTAGCCGGGGGCGCTCTGGGCTGCAGTAACGGCAACAAGAGCGACGGCGGCGAAGAAGTGACGAAGCAGACGGATGTTATGACATGTCGCGATGTGTTTGTTTTGGTATCGCAAAGATGCCAAGTTGAACCGGATTACAGGCCACCAATTACATCTCGCGTATATTAATTAATCGTCCTGTCAAGCGAACGTATATGAAACACGACGTGAATCATTCGGCAATGGTTCTCATTATCCGAGGAATGTTCGGGGAAATTCCATGAAAAGTTGAGTGGGGGTGAGTTCCCATCTGCTCATGGAGGGAAGTCCGTTCATCTTATTACAGGCGAGGGCGAAGTACGAGCGAGGCTACTCCCGAAGGCCCGACCGCCACGTTTTTGAAAACGTAAGAAATTGTTTGTTCCTTGACTGACTGCGTTCCTTGTTCTGATTTAATTACCGACAGTCAAATGTGCCTTTTAGTTTTGATGTGTACCAATTGTTATCGCAATGTTTGTCATGATGTGCTCTTAATCTTTGTTCAAAGCAAGAAGTTTGTGCCGACATTTCTACCCACGTATAGCTTTCAACAGCATTTGACGTTATTGTGCAACACTTCAAGTTCTAATTTTATCACTGAGAGCCAGACCTGTTCTTCCTTTTGAGAGTCAACAAATTAAATCACAATATTTATATTGCAGTAATCCTAATTGTTCTCTTCGAGGGAAGGTGTTTGCGACGACATTCCCGCGCGCAGGCAGCTCACCGTGCGTCTCGCACCGCAGCCCGCACCTGCCACCCGAGACGGGCGAGGGTGGCAAAGGGGTAGCGTGGTTTAGTTGTGCTATGTGGTATCGAGTTCACTCCCAAGGAGGGATGGCGGCGCTTTTATTTCTGTCTTTTGCAAGGCAATTTTGTGAATGTGTCGCGTCCGAGATTATTTCCTCTCAGCACCTATGCGACTGTGTAAACACTCGAGGCAGTGTGACTGCCGACCGGTATTCACGGATATTCGCCTGTACAGCGCTTGTATCGCTTGCCCTCACTCCCCCAGCGCTCCCGTCGGCGCCTGATGCTGGTTTGACAAATACCTTCATTTGGCGTATTGGCTGCTTGCCTTCATGTCGTGCAGTCGTGTGGTGGTGATAACCTAATGCCGCTGACATAGACTCGGCACGTTTGATGTGGGCTGACCCCACCCCTGGGAACTGTGCCCGGTCGAGCATGGACGTGGCTCGTGAGACCCTGAGACCAGAACGCCTGATGTGGGTCGCCTGGCCCATTGCAGTGGGCCAGGGTCTCACGTGACCATTGCACTGGTCACCACTGTACACGTTATGGGTCACCTACCCCACTGGTCACCACTATGCACGTTATGGGTCACCTGGCCCACTGGTCACCACTGTACACGTTATGGGTCACCTGGCCCAGTGGTCACCACTGTACACGTTTTGGGTCACCTGCCCCACTGGTCACCATTGCACACGATATGGGTCACCTGCTTCACTGGTCACCATTGCACACGATATGGGTTACCTGCTTCACTGGTCACCATTGCACACGATATGGGTCATCTGCCCCACTGGTCACCGTTGCGCACGATATGGGTCTTCTCTCTTCTCTTTTTCTTTGCCTCTTCTTCTCCTGTCGTTCTGTCTTTATCTATGTCTTTTTCTGTTGCTGTCCTTTTCTGTTGTTCCTTTTCTCTTTTAGGGCCTCTTTCAAAGTAATCTTCAATGTACTTTTGTCCTCTTTCATGACTGGAAGCCTGGGGTAAGATGCTCGTCTCACAATCGAAGGGTTGTGGGTTCGAGTCTCATCTGTCGCTGCTCTTCGCCCGCGACCAATCGGCGTGAGAGATTGGCGACGCTACATGACTCAACGGTCGACGTGTCGTAAAACCAATAACCAACCAACCAATGACTGGAAGCCTCATCTTGCCATGGCTTCGAGCTCAAACAGTTAACTTCGCCAGATCAAGCTGTTTAACTTCGCGATGTGTTCTATATCATGCATATGACGTGCATTGTACACTTACCCGCGATTATGTGTCAGGTACTGGCACGGGTAGTCGTATGTTCGGAATGCATTGATTCACGTACAAAGTTTGTTAAATTGTTTGCCTTCAGTTTGTCTTTAGTTTGTCTGTCCTTAGTTTGTCTTTAGTTTGTCTTTGTTAACAGGGTTAACTTCGCCAGATAAAGCCGTTTAACTTCGCGATGTGTTCTATATCATGCATATGAAGTGCATTGTACACTTACCCGCGATTATGTGTCAGGTACTGGCACGGGTGGGTAGTCGTATGTTTGGAATGCATTGATTCACGTACAAAGTTTGTTAAATTGTTTGCCTTCAGTTTGTCTTTAGTTTGTCTGTCCTTAGTTTGTCTTTAGTTGGTCTTTGGTTTTCTTTTCAGGTCTTTATCAACGATTCAACAGCATCGCAATTAGCGTCGAACGCACTGTTTGTATTTCTTCTCTTGCCCACCCTGAGTATAAGTCGATGTGTATGGTGCGCGTATTCGGGATGTGGCCCAAGCCACGTAATGTAATGCCCTGCAGGTCAATCAAGTAAAATGTCATGCGAATCGTAAATGTTCGCGCATTTTGTAATGTGGGAGATTGATACCATTTTGTATTGTGGGGTGATTGGTACGTTCTTCTGACTGCATCCGTCTGTTAATGTTTTGTGAATTTGGTATCATTGTATTGTTTGCGGGAGATTTAAATGCGAGTGCGCCATTCCCCGGTGCGTAGTGTTGCTAAGTACCTGAAACCACTGATATATTTTTGTCGAGCTGTGCCATTTTATTTTCTAGTGAACATGAATTCTTGGCTTCGATTCCGCCTCTAACTAGCGTGGGATTTTTATACTGGCGAACCAGTAGGTATACCGCATGACCAGTAGACCAATAAACCGATTACCTCGGTAACGGCGTTTTAGCTGCTTGTTCAGCGTTCCCCACCATGTGTGGTGTGTCCATAAGTTCCACACTCCACTTGATAATGTCTACACAGCCCAGCGTTGTGTCGTATGTCGATGTGCAGATATATTTGCCCTCCTCCAGTTGCGCCACAGGTGTGCTTTACTGAGTGGTACTTGTACTGCACTTGGTAGCACAGTGCTCGACATGACAGCGCTCGCCGAATATTTTTATCGACTGCATTTGAGGTCTGAAAACCAGTTTGGCGCACGAAATAGTCATTAGAATCGGGCTTCTCACTGAAAAGCACCACCGATTCCATCCCACGTGGCCTTCGTGTTTTTTTCTTCATTTCGCTTGTGCTTCCCGCTTACGCGTTTGCTGACCGGTGGTGAAATGTGGGTGGTAGGATCGCTTTATTGTAAGTATGCGCAAATCGGCACTCGATTCAACTATGAAATAGTTACATTCAGACCATATTCATCGAAGCTACAACAAATGAGGCTGCCCTCTTTCCACTCAGAATGCGAGAGTGGTTTTATATGTGCCACCTGCAGGCTTAGCCGGTGCCGATTTAGTACGATTTAGCCGGAGCCGGCTTATAGCCGCCGGCGGGCCTATAGCTCGGCTGAGCCTTGTAGGCAGGAGCAGGGTTGTAAGCGGGATACTGGGCCTCGCCAGAGTAGGTGACCTCAGCCACGTTGCCGGAGTAGGCATCGGCAGTGTTGTAGGTCACCGTCTGGGTGCGGCCGTCGGGGAGGGCGACCGTGTAGGAGCCCTGGGTGTTGGAGCCGTCGCGGTCCTCCTGGGCGCTGAACTGCGGAGCGTAGTCGCCGTAGCCGCGGATGTTGTAGTTGTAGGTGTACTTGGGCGGCGTGTCGTAGCTGGGCTGGTGGTAGGCCTCGGCGGGGGCTTGGTAGTCTTTGCCGGCAGGTGCGCGTCGAGCCGGACCGCCGTATCCGGCGGAGTTGGCGGCGGCAGCGACGGCAATAACAGCGGCGATTATGGTAGCCTGCAAAGGAGTCATTGTCCGTTATTGGCTGGGAATAGCCATTGTGCATGATTTAATCCACATGTTCGTGCTGCGGCTCAATTAGATACATGACAATATGTTGCATCTGCATTGTGCATGAAGTTTGAACAATTAGGACTGTTGTACCGACCCTGGCCTGCGTGACACTAAATACCGCTCCCAGACAAGAATTGCATGATTTCTTGTCATCAAGATTTCGTCAAAAATTAGTGAGAAGATAATTGCAAGAGGAATAAGCCACAAAGGACGACAGGCTTACCAGAAAGGCTCCCTTATCGGGAACTACGTTGTTTGTAAAGGGGTTTCCAGTTCTGAAGTAGCAAGGTGAAAAATAAGAAGGCAAATTATTCGGTTCGTTTGAAGCCGTATTCAATGTCTAGATGGAAGGCTAGATGGTCTTTTCCTGTAGAACCAGAACCCATGCACAATCCGAAGTTCAATCCGAAGGTAACACCGATATTATTCAAGCAATCAGTCAACCTAACTTGGCATTGTGTTACTGATTACCACTCAAGAACATACTGTTTTCGTCACAAATGTGTGGTTTCATGTCGTTATGATTTCTATTTGATGAACAAATCATTATTAAGCCAAAAAGTAAACATTTCCCCCAAAATTGCACGCGTTTATGCTAAATTATTACCCACAAAATGTGCTGGCTGACAATTTCCGAAGAGTCCCGGTGAACCCAAAGTAGCGGTGTCCCGGCCACATACCTTCATCTTGTTGCTGGGCAGCGCTGCGAGATCGGCCGTTGCAGTTTTCTGTGCTGCCGACTGGTGTCGACC
This sequence comes from Ashinkailepas kermadecensis, assembly GCA_034440615.1. Lineage (NCBI taxonomy): Eukaryota > Metazoa > Arthropoda > Thecostraca > Neolepadidae > Ashinkailepas > Ashinkailepas kermadecensis. The sequence continues at coordinate 66,847 of JAOTOM010001766.1, read as the reverse complement.
TGCGATTGGCGGCCGCTTTTATCTGGACGAATCTGCTGCATCAGCGGCCAGTCGAAAGGCGCGTGCCGCGACAGCCGACCGCCAGCGACGGAGAGAGGTGGCGACAGACGCTCGCCTCGTGCCACCCGTCGCCCGAGCGGAACTGTCGTGGCGACACGCTCGCTGAGCCGACACGCCGCCCTGCTGTTGGCGCTGCGACGCTCCACCGGAGTTCGTGGCCGGCGTTGTGCTGGGTGGCAGGCACGCCGTGCCGCGCCGAACAGTGAGCGTCGGTTATCGGCGGCTGATTTTCCGCCTGCACGAAGGCTCGGATCGTGCGTGGACAGCTGAAATGCGGTGAGCTGGTGGAAACCAGTAAATGTACCTGTTAGTTTTACGTGAGTTATGCGAACGTACGTATATTAAGCAATAGGCTACAACATGGCAACGGGGAGGGGGGGGTGAGCAGTCCATCGGTAGGATGCTCGTTTCGCAGCCGAAGGGTTGTGTGCTCGAGTTTCACCTGTCGCTGCGCTTTGCGCGCGGCCAACCGGCGTGGGAGATTGGCAGCACTATGTGACATCAGTCGACGTGTCGTAAAAAAACAAGCAGCCAATCAACACGACGACAACATGCATAGGTAAAACAATTGCTTAGAATATAACTGCCTGTATCCATGGCTTCCCGCAACCCCACCTTGCTCCGCATGCGTACAACCCTCCTCCCACCATAGCCGATGGGGAGAGAGGTGTTCACTGCTCAGTGTCGACTTGTTGCGGACGCACAGACGGACTGCGCAGACATGACCGGGCGGCCGACGGACCTCCACAAGCGGATCCAGAGTCTCACTGTCGGATGCATGCAACAGCCTGGGCGGCTTCGTGTGTGAATATTTATCGCAAAATGGGCATTGAACTGCCTGGCGTCATGACTCCAATACCAGCTGTCCATGCCACCGCGTCCTCGAGTGTTAGGCTGTGAAGTCCCTTGTGATGGGACTTCGGTTCCAGTCCCACAGGGCGTTGCCGTGTTCGTTGTTTGTCTGTGAACGTTGGCTGTGGGCGTGATGGATGTTCGGCTTTAGTTGGCTTCACTTGAGATTGAGGTGCTCGATAATTAATGATGTAATCATGGGTGAGAGCGAGCCTCCAGCCAGTCTACTCCCATGTAAATTCGACAAGAATGCATCCTAGCGACCCGGCCCCACCGTCATCGTTCGGATCCTCGATGACTGTTCTGTTGCAGCGGTTCAACTCCCAAGTCATTCACCAACAATTATACCTCGTCTTTTAAGCTTTTTGAAGCAGCTTTCGCGATGGGTTCTAGATAACCAGCATAGACACTCATTATAAGAAAAGAGGGCTTGCTCTTCGGTACTACAGGGAGGGCTGATCGACGGATTTGGTGGGCAACCGGTTCAGTGTCCAGAGTGCAACCAAGAAGGGCCCTTGTGGCTCATAGTTGCACTAATATTTTATGTCTTTATGTCTTTATGTCTTTATAACCACAAGCAGCTCAGGCGCCCCTAAGCCCAAGCAGGCAAACAAACGAACAAACAAAGCGAAGCAGTTTTCGGCCCAACATCTTCTTCCAAGTGCGCTCATGCTTGTTCGAAGAAGGGTTTTGTGGCGGAACCGTGGTGGTGCAGGTCCAGCTGGCTCCGCCCGAGCACCAGTCACGTGGTTATGTCATCCTGCCACGTGACCGGCGTGCTCCGTGGCCGGGCGACTGCGTGGCCAGCGTCAGTCAGCCACCAGTCACGTGGTTATGTCATCCTGCCACGTGACCGGCGTGCTCCGTGGCCGGGCGACCGCGTGGCCAGCGTCAGTCAGCCACCAGTCACGTGGTTATGTCATCCTGCCACGTGACCGGCGTGCTCCATGGCCGGGCGACTGCGTGGCCAGCGTCAGTCAGCCACCAGTCACGTGGTTATGTCATCCTGCCACGTGACCGGCGTGCTCCGTGGCCGGGCGACCGCGTGGCCAGCGTCAGTCAGCCACCAGTCACGTGGTTATGTCATCCTGCCACGTGACCGGCGTGCTCCGTGGCCGGGCGACTGCGTGGCCAGCGTCAGTCAGCCACCAGTCACGTGGTTATGTCATCCTGCCACGTGACCGGCGTGCTCCGTAGCCGGGCAACTGCGTGGCCAGCGTCAGTCAGCCACCAGTCACGTGGTTATGTCATCCTGCCACGTGACCGGCGTGCTCCGAGGCCGGGCGACTGCGTGGCCAGCGTCAGTGAGCCACCAGTCACGTGGTTATGTCATCCTGCCACGTGACCGGCGTGCTCCGTGGCCGGGCGACCGCGTGGCCAGCGTCAGTCCGATGGAGGCTGTCGTGCTGAACGACAGCGTGCGGCATACACTGAGAGGGAAGGTTGTGAGACCAAAGGACCTTGACCCGGTGTGGCACCTGTGCTGATTCCACAATTAGGCAAAGTGTATTTTAGTGCGAAATAACGCTGGCCGTATTCGACAGATCAGCAACATTCCATTACATCTTTGCAGTCAGTTTTGGCTGAATTGCATTGTTTTTTTCCGAGCTCATGCTGAAATCGGAGATACTATTTCCACAATTGGGCTCATTTGCCGAATATGGAGCTTGCTTTTCGTATCTCCCACGATGTAATGTACCTGTTTGTTGAATTTATTTCCTGTGTAAATTTTGGAATTCCCGCAATTCCGCGGAAATTGGATGCAGTGCGTCACACGCTACCTGTCGCGGTACCGTGTCTGATCATGTGCCTGCAGCAGGCGAGCACCACAGCCCGCTTCTCGCCTTCACTCGTCCGGTGCCACTAATAGCGCCTTATACTGGTAACGAAATACAGCCGAGGAGTCTCTGGCTTGAATCCTCCATCCTGCTCCATGGGTGCACATGGTTGCGCAAGTTTCGCCTGCGCCGTGGCTACTTCCGTGTTCCGGGGCGCCGCCAGATGGGTCACGGTCGGCGTGGCTGCGGTCGGTTTTGCGACCACGTGTCATTGGATACGGTGTGGTTTTCCGCCGATGCGCTCGGACGCCTGTCGCAACCGGGCGCGTGTGCGCCCGCCAAGCGACACCCGCGGCCTCTCCGCTCGGGGTGAAGAGCGCGCCCAACTGTGAACGGCGGCGTTGTGCAAGTCTGCAACGACCCGCATCAGTGCGGGCGCCGGGTGATTGCGCGCGGCGCGTAGGTGTGCGTGCCGGCGGCCCGAGCCTGGAGCCTGTGTCAGCGGGCGGTGTGATCAGGCTCGGCGGAAGGTCTCGGCTGAGGACGAGCCACACGTATGTGGCCGCGTGCTGCGTGTTCGGTGGACCATGGGTTGTGCCTATGTTTGCCTGCCTGGATTGCCACCTGCATATGCAATGCTGTGATCACCTTCCTTCCGTGAATATACTACAACTGTGTAGCTGTTGTCGTCATGTTTTAGGCCGTACGTTGGTTTATGGTGGATCCATCATTGGAACGTGATTTACGTTGGTTTAGCGCAGTTGATGTGATAAAGGCATGTATTGCGATGAACTTGAGCTGAGTTGTGCTATGAGTCGAATTAACGTAGAGAAGCCACTAGCATATAACTGTTCAAGTTTCGGGTAGTTCCAACTCCGACCTACGTCATGTATCGCGCATTTCACGCAGTTAACGTTGGACACACCGAGTACGTTATTGCAATGGACTCACTTGTCTGCTGTGTTTGGGAGGAGAGTTCCCTCGAGGCAGTGGCGGATTCAGGGGAGGGCAAACTGAAGGCATGTGTCCCCTCCTGATACAGATATGTCACCCCTTCGACTGGAAAAGCGACCCTTCAGGACGGTCAAGTGCACCCCCTCCCCATCCCCAAATCGTTTTTTTTGCCGATCGTGCCCCTCCAAAGGAAATATCACTTTCGATCAAAATGCCTGGATCCTTGCCTCGAGAGTATCCCCTGCTTAGTGAGGTGGTTGTTCACTTGGCAAGGGTTGAAGGTTGTGGTTGTATGGCAACTGTCAAACCTGCGTGGCCACAAGTTGTACTTTGCGCCGCCGATCCGTCAATCTGCAGTTGAGTTCAGTGAGTAGACTGGATGTGAATTCCTCCCCCTCACTCCCTCTACTTGGTGGGTGCAAAATTATTTGGAAGTCGATGTGCCTTTAGACACCAAACCACCACCATCCCCCGTGCCGATCTTCAATTTTGTGTGTGTGTGTGTGTGCGTGTGTGTGTCAGGTAGTAGCAGTGATGGACTGCATATGTGGCATCACCAAATTAGATTGTTGTTTTTGTCACTGATAATCGTAGCTTATCGACCTTTGTTTGGATTATTCTGAGGTCACCGGCGTAAATGGTGAAGTCAGTGGCAAAGTTTGCCATGGCTGCAAACTTCCCAGCTGAAAATTACCGCATCTGAAAACAATACACATTAAATATACTGACGGAGAACACCGAGAAGGGTGCGCTGCTAAACACTTCCACATAGCTTCTGTGGATATTCTACTGGATCACTATAATAGACGGCAAAGGTCATCCTCGTTCAGATTGTCATGTTTTGCATGTTGTGGTACTTGTCGCACTGGCGCTTTGGCCCGGTACTTGTGCACGGTACGTGCACGGTACGGTACGTATGTTTATGAAGTATCTGATTGCTATTTGGTTCTTTGCAAGTCATTGTTTCGTCTCAGTGGGGTCTCTTATCTCCCACGCAAAATGTTTAGTGTAATATGTGTTGGACGCCTATCATCGGATGATGCACGTTCACAAAGACTTATCCATTGATGTTATTTGTATCCATCGTGAGACACCGTTATCGTGATAAGTCGCCTCTGTTGTTCGGAACGGATGACTGCTTAAAAACAGTACTGGGCAACAAATTATGTATTTATTTGCAATGTTTCACGCATCCATAATAAATACACTTGAAGCAATACAGCGAACGCTCATGTGTTCCTCTCGTATTCCAGCTGTACCAATCTGTAGGTTCATCATACCTCCAGGTGCTGATTTAGGCCAATGGTCTAATACCTGCGAGCTGGTTTGTAGGCGGGTGCAGGGGCCGCCTTGTAGGCAGGGGCGCGGTTGTGGGTAGGGTACTGGGCCTGGCCAGAGTAGGTGACCTCAGCCACGTTGCCGGAGTAGGCGTCGGCAGTGTTGTAGTTCACCGTCTGGGTACGGCCGTCGGGGAGGGCGACCGTGTAGGAGCCCTTGGTGTTGTACCCGTCGCGGCTCTCCTGGGCGCTGAAGTGAGGCTCGTAGTCGCCATAGCCGTCCACGGCGTACTGGTAGTTGTACCTTGCCGGTGCGTCATAGCTCTGCTGGTGGGCCTGGCCGCCCTGGTAGCCCTGGGCGGAAGCGGTGGCGGCGAACGCCAGGACGACAGCGGCAGCGGCGAAGACCTGGGAATGGATGGTCAGTTGTAAGCGCGCCTGCACTTAATATTGCGTTTTAGAAATGGTTGATTATGACTACTTGTTCCTTGCTTGCGATGGTCGACGAAATGTGTTTGTCGATATTATGGTTTGATGGAATGGTTCAGAGATCTCAGACATCAGTTCACGTGACAGCGGTATACGTGCAGCTGACAATAACGCTACATATCAGATGAGTTGGTGAGCCAAACATGTCTCACTATCTGCAGTGATTCTATCTCGATTGCGTTTTTTTTTCTGCGCAATCCCGACTTCGGGAGCATTTTTTCTGGCATGTTCGACACTCTCCTGTCCGGAACTGAGTGCCACGAGTGCTTGCCTTGTCGCTGGGTGAGCTATGTCCGACATTTGCTCGCCGTAATAGATGCACGAGTATGAGCTGCCTTGGGGGAAGGATCTCGGTGGCGCACCAAAGGGAGAGGGCGAAATAACCGGCGTGGTAATTTTCTGCTTATTCTGATTCAGCGCTCCAAAGCAAATAGCATTTCACCAGGTTTGAGATATCCGTATAGCCGTCTCTGTGGCTATGCTTGCTACGTTATTTAGTTTTATGACATGTTTGTAAATATGCCGAATAAAGCTATAGCTGTGGTGAGAAAAATAAGCCGCGGATTTGGCATGATACCCGGTAAAAGCGATAGTACGGAGCTTCTTTAATCGGCTTCGTATATGAATGGAACGTGCATAAATTACAAACGCTAGCATTGCCCTTCTGACCTTCATTTTGTGAACTGTGGAGGCCTGCTCTGCACTGCTTACCTTCATGCTGTCACTGTACAGGCTGTGTTGGTGTGTGATACCGAATTGTGAACGCCGAGTCTTTTATATGTCGGCGCGGCACGTGCAGGGGCGTGTCCTGTGATCGTCAGGACACAGTCGGCGGCCGACGCGGTTTCCCGACCTGGGTCAGACCGTGACGTTGGCGTGAACGGGCCACATATCGCATGGCAGCTGGCGAGGTCATAGGCCGTGTCGGTGTACCGTGGTGTGACCATTAGCTGCTAATCTGGCCCGGCGCCCAGCGCGGTGGACACGTTTCAGATATAAAGTACGGTGTGTTGTCGGATGGAATATATATATATATATATATATATATATATATATATATATATATATATATATATATATATATATATTTATATTTATTTACTTATTTATTTATTTATCATAGTTTGTGTGTGTGTGTGTGTATGTGTGTGTGGTGCGTGTGCGTGTGCGTGTGCGTGTGTGTGTGCACATGCGTGCGCGTGCGTGCGTGCGCGTGCGTGCGCGTGCGAGCGTGCGTGCGCGCGCGTGTGTGGGTGCGTGTGCGTGTGCGTGTGCCAGATATCGTGAGCTGTCATCAGCAGATGTGGTGATGGCAGTAGCAGATGATAGGTTCTTCTCGATCGCTTTCTCGCCAGGACGAGCCCCCTCCTGCCGCCAATTTGATGTGTCCCTCCCATACCTTTGGAAACGTCGCACTTGGCGGACAGCTGCTGGTGGCAATTTTGGCTGCGTCCAAACTTTATATTCTTCCATGTCCATCTTGAGGCTCCCTAGTTTTTATGTTTGCTTCTTCCATCAATATTTTTCGTCTTCTCACCAACTTCGTGTTATATTTGGGATCATCTTGTCATCAATAATCAAGCTCTCATAATGTTTTTTATTCTTCTTCAGAAAGTCTCGGTGACCATGTGGACAGCCTTTGTCCATCCATCTAACCTTGGCGTCATCCAGCCAAGTTGGGTGTCCAGTGAGACACCGAAATGTCCCTTTACATATACGTTACCCGACTTGATACGTGACTCATGCAGTCTGCCGTGCGTGTGTTTGTATGTAGTTGTCACACATCGTGACTTTATCAAGGGCTCCATAATTCCCGGATACATTTGGTTAATTCTTGATCTCAAGAGCAAGTTGTCCTGATCACGTGACAGGGCGTGTGGCGTAGGGTATCAGGCGTATATTCCTCTGAAGTGCGCCAGTCAGATGCATCAATTTTCCTGTCTGCGATGGAAAAGAGGTCAAACTATGAAAGATAAGTTCGTTTAATCACTAGGATATTTGAGCTGCTACTGCTTGAGAAAGAGAACGATCTTCCCTTTGATGCGATACATGCATTTCTGATCATCTATGCAATGTGGTGAACCTTGCCGTCTTCTCAACTGAGAAAATTAAATGTAAATTTGTATGTTTTGTTTTTCCGGGTATGTTGCAGAATAGTAATCGCAATAGGCTCCCAGAAGGGTGTGGGAAGGTAAAAATGCGGTTGATAAAATGCCACTTTTTCCTTCTTAGAATTGCTTAGCACGAATGGTTGCTGGGGTGGAGTTATGGTCCAGGGTCCTATTGCTAAGCAGAGCATGTTGCGTGAACCCCACCCCTCGATCCGTTAATTCCAGTTCAACTGCAGAATTTTGACCAAGGGTTTAACATAGCGTAAACGCACCGACAATGTACCGACACTGTCGCTCCTGAAGCTCCATCCCGGCCTTATCGGGTCAATTGCCTGACCCTCTCAGCGGGGGGGGGGGACGTGAATTCACGCGCCCCAAGCCCAGGGTTCTAGTCGCTTAAGCGACTCGAACCCTGCCTTCCCAGGACAGGGGAGACCAATACAGGCCAGTGCTCTGACCAGCTGAGCTACGGGGGCGGCCGGTGACCTTCAGCTCCCCACATGACAGGTAAGTTGAAAAAAATATTGTTTTCTATACTCAGAACTAATCTAAAATCCAAATTCAATGCAGAACTAACTAGTCCCATCTTCTTTCTTCCATATGCGGGTTCCCCTTGGTTTAGACGAGATCACCTGTTAATTTGTAGATTTCACCATTGACCATTCGGGTCCCGTTCTAAATACGCCATGTGCATTTCGCTGTCGATCATTTGTGTCTTTTACGATGAAAAAGGAGGAATTACCGTTCATCATGATATTCAGATAATAAACTAACAAGATCTATTTTGTTGATGTTTTAGTTGTAATTGCCAAATTACGTCGCTTTTGCCGTTTCCGAAACTCATTGTCAACAATAGTTTCGCGCGGGCCATACTACTTCGAGTTCTTCTGTGGCTGAATATCTGTACGAGTATTTCAACCTTAGCATATTTTATTTGTGCATCTTATCGGAAGCAAAGCCCTGGAAGGCCAGCGAGGCAAGTGATTTTCGACACCATCTGCCGGGACCGCTGCTGCCCACATGATAACATACGTAATTTGACCTGACGCAGGACGTCAGTGAAGTTTTTGACATTCGAATATGACCAAACCGATAAACGATTTCCATCTGTACAATTCTGCACCAATATCGGCCCGAAGAGACTTTCGAGTTATGCTGTGTAAACAATCAAGCATTGAAAATCCCTTTTCCCGTCGCTTGAAGGACGCTGGTTTGCTCTTTTCGCTCTTTCATTCACTAACTAACTCACTCGCTCACTCACTCACTCACTCACTCCTTTACTCACTCACTCCTTTACTCACTCACTATGTCTGAACTATTTGTTCGTAGGTTATTGCGAAAAGGCGGGGTTGGTGGATGGGCGCAAGCAGACGACCAGCCTGCCCCGGTCTGATGTGTGCCGGTTGTTGAGAGATTCGCGTTACCTTCGTCCAGTTCCATGTCAACAGCCGAATGAATCAATCGGCCGGTCCGCCCTGATATCAAAGAACGAATTGTATTTTTAGCACGGTGGTTCGAGTTAAATTGAGGAGCAAGCATGGAACAACTACTGAAGATTCGGTGTACCTTTGTGTCAACGTATTGGTGAATCTGGTGAAGTCACTTTTGACATTTTATTATGCTGATTTTGAATGCACTCCTATATATATATATATATATATATATATATATATATATATATATATATATGTATATGTGTATGTGTATATGTATATGTATATGCATGTATATATATATATATATATATATATATATATATATATATATATATATATATATATATATATATATATATATATAAAGTGGCATTTGTGACCTATATATTCATCATATAGCGTCATTAGTTACCCGTGTATCGTGGAATTGTATTTTATTTTCTTTATAACCCAACTTTCTCTATCGCCATCTCATGGTCACCTTATTAGGGAACACATTGATACGCAAATTCCAACATTTGAGTGTGGTGTAGGGAAAGAAACCTTGCTCTATTTCAGTTAGTTTGGGAACCCTGTTTCAACTGTTTGTGATAGCCCGGTTTCAGAAAGTTTTTGGAACACTGTTTCAGCTCGTTCTGGAACCATATTTCAGCTCTCTTGATGACCCTGTTTCAGACAGTTTTGATATAATTTGATCGTTCCAATGAACAAAAACAGACTTTTTCGCCTTCCGATCCGAATGCGCCGAATCGTATGCATCAATGCCTGTCTTGTTCGGTTCACTTGGAGTAGGTGGAATTCATGATGTACGCAGAAATACATGTGTACAGCACAGCGTGGTTTATTCACAGTGAATTACACAACCATTCTTTAAATATCTCATCCATCCACATCACTCAAGAGTTCACGAATGACAAATCAGGCTGACCAGCATCCTAAAACAAAACGCATTTAGTACTTAGCCGGCTTGTAGGCGGGTGCCGGCTTGTAGGCAGGTGCCGGCTTGTAGGCAGGGGCAGGCTTGTAGGCGGGGGCGGGCTGGTACTCGGGGTACTGGGCCTCGCCAGTGTAGGTGACCTCAGCCACATTGCCAGAGTTGGCATCGACAGTGTTGTACGTCACCGTCTGGGTACGGCCGTCGGGAAGGACAACAGAGTAAGAGCCCTGGGTGCTGTAGCCGTCACGGGCCTCCTGGGCGTTGAACTGAGCTTCGTAGTCGTTGTAGCTGTGGACATCGTAGTTGTAGTCGTACTTGGGAGGAGTGTCATAGTTCTCCTCGTGACCATAGCTGGGCTGGTGGTAGGCCGGGGCCGGGGCGTAGGTGGGCTTGTGGTAGGCCGGAGCCGGGGCGTACGTGGGCTTGTGGTAGGCCGGGGCCGGGGCGTAGGTGGGCTTGTGGTAGGCCGGGGCCGGGGCGTAGGTGGGCTTGTGGTAGGCCGGGGCCGGGGTGTAGCTGGGCTGGTGGTAGGTCGGCGCCGGGGCGTGGTAGCTCGGGACACTCTCGGCGGCAGCAACGGCCAGAAGAACGGCGACGGCGAAAAACTGGAAGAGGGACACGAATGTTGAAGTCTACAATTTCACCATGTGTAGACGCGTTCTGATGTTTTTTTGCACCCAGCCCTTGGTGGATAGGCCGATCCAATTGAATATAATGCACAACGAGAACACACAGCACAGGCGAGGCAGCGCAACAGTGCAGACACAGCCTGAAGTTAAGCACTCGGAGTATGCACACGTGCGTTCTTGTGCAGCATTGTGCACATACCAAGCTGCTCCAGTCGGGTAGGTTTGCGTTTGCTGGGCGCCTGACAGTGGGAGAGAGATAGTCCGAGATGGCGCGGCCGCCGCCGCTCGGCCTCACCTTCATGTTGTGGCTGCGCTGGATCCGTGGGATCGAGTGCTGTGCGCCGTCCGTCCAGTTCCATTTATACTTGATGGCTGCCATTGAGACGGAGTGGAGTGGCCCTGGGTCGTTTTGGGGCGGGGTGTGGTCACTGCGGTGGGCTGATGGTGGGAATCTGGGTCACGCCGGACGACGTCCCACGAGGGGGTGTGGCGCTCGGCCCGGCCCGCACTGCTCACGGGTGTCCTTTGTCGCGGTTCTTTCAGAGCAGCGTCCCAAATTTATTATAATTGGGCGCAAGGCAACAGCCCACCAGAAATCATCTTCCGCTATCGCCTTCCCTTTTGGTGAATCATCTTCCATTCCTTATCACTTAACATGGTACGCTTGAAGTGATGTCATGCCGCCACATTTATCGGCTGCTATCATTCTACCATTATTTCATTCAGCATTTGAAGACATGAAAAAATGCACCACCCTGCATGTGCATGCATGAGCAACAAGACTAATTATGCCTGCTAGTTTGAGGAGAATCAATGTTCTTTATGCAGCGTGAAAAAGCTGGCTTGGTTTGATAATGTGTTTGGTCTGAAAACCTAGTGCTACGTATGTTCTTGCGAAGGAGAACGCCAAATTGGCTAATTTTGGTGACATTTCGAAGGAAAGCCAGAATCATTCAACAAACGGCAAAGGTGATCATCGTTCAGATTATCAAGAATTGCAAGGCCACGCTGCAAGGCGAGCAGCACAAGCACCAAATAGATGCGTGCTCCCACTTCCAGCCAGTGACCACTACCCAATTATCTCAGCATTTATTCTCAGACAGTGGCAGGGCAGATGGGACCAAATGGAGTTCAACACATTAAAGCAAATCAAACCACATTTAGCGCTGTGGCCCTCGTCTTTCAGCCAAACTAGAAGGGACGAGCTGGCCATCCGTCGACTTAGAATTGGCCACACGCTAGCCACACACAGGTATTTATTGTGCGGGCAAGAAAGGCCGAAATGTATAAGGTGTAATGCCGCACTATCTGTGCACCATGTGTTGGTGGCGTGCCCAGCATATACGGAAGAACGTAGGCGTCACTTCGGATATGATGCTCATACTCTGAAGTTAAGTTGGACGACTTGTTGGGAAGCGATTCACGATTTATACACAACAGAGCGGTTTTGTGCTTCCATGCAGATATCGGATTTGAAGTAATATACACACCTTCCTAGCTGATAATTTCCTTCCACAGATATCCTCTGCTAAGCGCTCTTCATATGTGGCAATCTGATATGTGATTAAGCAAGCTTGTTATGGGTGCAATATAATCCACTGGGGTTGACGCACCCTAAAACCCCAATAATCAATCAATCAATCAATCAAGAATTGCAAGGCACCGTTGGTATCGCACTGGTAGTTCTCCCAGCAGTTATGACGGTTCTCCTTGCTTTTTGGCTGTTTGCAAGGCATCGTTTCGTCTCAATGTGATCTCTTGTCTCCATCACCAAATGCTCAGTGTAATGTTGAACGCTGGACGCCTAGCAACTGATTATAAGAGGTACTAAAGGTTTATCCACTCATGCTATTTGTATTCGTCGTAAAATATCGCTGTCGTGGTGGTACGCCTCTGTTGTTCGGAACAGACCACTGTCAATCAGAACAGTGCCGGTTATGAAAGTAGGTATTTCTTTGCAACGTGCCACGCGTGCACAAGTAATGCGCTTCAAACAATGCAGCGAACGCTCATGTATTCCTCCGATATTCTTGCTGTCCCAGTTAGTATGTTCATTTCGCTGTCAGGTGCTGTCGTAGGAGAAGTCGATGATCTAATAGCTGGAGCGAGCTGGTGCTTAGCACACATCGGCCTTTCTCAGAGTGCCTCACCATTCAGTGCCCTTTGACGTCTCATGCTGATGTGTCGGTCACGGTGTCTTTTCGTTTCTGATGTAGCATATGCAGTAGGTGTTTAGTAAATTCTTTTGATCCAATTTTTAACCGTAATGATGAGGGCAGTGCTGGAAAAAGTATTGTTGTAGATTTTCGTCGTCTAGAGCAATGTCGTTGCCAGGATCATCATCTCTTTTTCTTACCTAGGTATTGAAATGGTCTCATTTGACAATGACTAAGCTTCTTGCTCTGCGGTAAAAAATGAAACACTCGCACTCACTGGGTAGTACAACATGGAATTCCCGATGTCATGAAGAAAGAAAATTATCCTTTTCGAATGTCGTGGTCCATGCATTTCCTTCTTCCAATTCGAGGTTTCGGGACGTGAATATAGCGTTCTGTTAGGGAAATTTTTCAATTGTTTACGCAACACTACTTTCCGAAATCTAAGACAAGTGCAATATACAGCACAGCGTCATTATCAACGCCCTTTTTAACTTCAGACTCACTGTTCCGTTCCTTCTGCGGCGTATTTTTACACGTCAGTGGGTGTTTTGTACAATTCATTTGATCATCACAATATGTATTACAATAAATAGTTTACAGGTGGTATCGATGCGCTTGTCATTTCACGCATATAATCGCTGTTCGTCTGGATTATTACTCTCACGGAAGTTGCGCGATAAAGAAGGCATTAGTATCTGCGAGCGGGATTGTAGGCGGGTGCAGGGGCCGCCTTGTAGGCAGGGGCGCGGTTGTGGGCAGGGTACTGGGCCTGGCCAGAGTACGTGACCTCAGCCACGTTGCCGGAGTAGGCGTCGGCAGTGTTGTATTTCACCGTCTGGGTACGGCCGTCGGGGATGGCGACCGTGTAGGAGCCCTTGGTGTTGTACCCGTCGCGGCTCTCCTGGGCGCTGAAGTGAGGCTCGTAGTCGCCATAGCCGTCGACGGCATACTGGTAGTTGTACCTTGCCGGTGCGTCATAGCTCTGCTGATGGGCCTGGCCGCCCTGGTAGCCCTGGGCGGAAGCGGTGGCGGCGAACGCCAGGACGGCGGCGGCGGCGACGATGATCTGAAACCAACGTAATTACTTTGATGTGCGGTTTTAGTTTTGTTAAATAAGTGCAGTTAGTTTGATGGAGTTCAGGATGGTTTCAGTCAAGGGGGAAACTTGGTAAGCGGCGGGAGATCCTATTACAAATTATGCCGGCCGGTATTTTCCGACTTGAAGCAATGCTGTAAGAGGGATTTCATCGGAATGGGGCACCAAGTCTGTGAGTTGCCTACTACGCCCTAATAACACACGAATCAACCAATGTATCAGATGTACTCATGGGTTAAATATCCCCGCGGTTGAATGATATGTATTCCCTGTTCCACATGGTGGAGTTGTGTCGTGGACAGTTTGCAGCTGAGTAGGTTACGCAGCGCGATAGCTGGAAATGTCCGAGTGGTTAGCTGCTGAGTGGATTGACGAGTGAAATAGGACAGACACTGGAGGAGTCTAGTTAACCAACCCAAACTAAAATGACTAGGGATGTCGTTGGATGCTAATCCTTTCCATTCGTCGTTCAATATGCAATTCATCGAATCGTAAAGTGCTTCTCATTCAGAAGGTTTGGCATCTTCCAATTATGTCCCGCCTGAGTTTATCGTTGGTTATATTTTAGTTGATTGCCAGCGGTCTTGTGGTGTATGAGTTTCTATCGAGTATTTTTTTGAGTCAGCTCTGTTTCAATTCTTTTATTTCCGCTCTTTCATATCCGCTATATTATTCGCTTCTCTCCGGTCAGATCCTTACACCTCGTGTCGGTCTGGGGGTCATTATATAACCCCCTCTAATCTACTAATTAAGCGTCGCACGAAAACGAAAGAGGTGTCATCGGACAGCTTTCGCAAGTAGGGCCCGGAACCATCCCAAGATGTTCTCCTTTCAGACAATTACGTGACTGGGAGGCTTAGGAGTTCACGACTGACGTCATGTTTTTGGCTCTGTGGAGTTCATTTTGGGGAAGATTTTGAAAACGAAACTTTTGGAATAAGAAAAGGAAGGCGAAATAGACCATGGCCCCGGGATTATCCCCCCCCCCAAAAAAGGGGAAAACAAAGAAAAGAAGAATATAAGAACTCAATTTTTCCGATGTTCTAACTTACATATTTCCGATTGGTAGAGCGCACCGATAAATGTTGTTTTAAGTAAACTTAGTCTCGTAAAAGTGCTTACTTTAGCCAGAGACGTCGGTCGTAGCCCTATTCGTAAAATTTGCGACACAAATAAGTCATGAAAAACGCGAAGATTGCCAATTTCCTCCGGTGTCTTTTGTTGCGTCCCTGAAGATGCGTAAACGCTCAAATTTTCATCGAAATAGTTACCCGTTAAAGCGTGACGACTGGTTGAACTTTTTAAGATCGCCTTACTTGACCTTGAATAACTCGTGATCGTGGATGACCTTACATCAACATTTTCACATAACATGTCAAATTGATATGAGCAAAGGTATGCCAAGTTTGGCCGTGCTGCCGCGTGCCGTGTTTCACTATCCGCGGAAAACCATCGGGGTGTAAGCGGAAAAAGACCCCTCCCCGAGACGGCGCGGGTTAACCGAAGTTACCGGCCAATAGTGTTAGTCATATAAATTTCAGCACACAACGAATTCAGATTGAAACATAAATATTGCAGTTATCTTTGAAATGCTTCCTTGGCACATCACAACAGCTACTGAGCTAATGTTTTATTGAACACTGGTTGAACCACCCGGCTATTTCCATGCCGAAAATGATGTTCACTGTGGATGCTTAATGAAGAGGGCATGTCCAAAACAGCAGACCACGTCTCCTTGTGTAGTGCTTACCTTCATGTTGTGAGCTGTAGAACGTATGTGGCTGTCTGATACCAAGTCGTGAACGCCAACGTCTTATATGACTCGTGGACGCCGTAAACCACGTGACCAGCGGTTTTCTGGTACAGAGAGCAATGGGTGTGGTGCCCTTTGCCAATTGAACCAGAACGCTTGCATGTGCGGAATGGGGGGGGGCGTACCGCAGCGGCTCACTGTACGGCCGCACGCTCTCAGCCTATATGTTGGAATGGGAACCGCTCTGGCATATCCAGCTAATGGCTACCAACTCCCACTGTGTCTCGCGTCGATTTGATGCTAGTGCGGAACTGTATCATTTATCTGTGTTTCCATGCAACGTTGTGTTTGACGTGTCAAAGCTGGAAGCAAAATTCATACCTCAGCAAAATATTGACACGTCAATGGAATCTTACTTCAAGACATATAGGTAACGGTAAATAAGCGTATCAGGACCACACACAGTCATTGGTCAACCTGCGCGTTTTGTTAAGTGTATTCTAAACTCATTCCAACGAGAGCTGGTAGGATTTACGAAATGACTATTTTCCTTGTTCAGAAACGAAGATTTGGGTTGTGTTCTCAAAATCTAGTTATGACAACGACCTGATCACTTGTAATTATGCGACTGCTCTGTGACAGTTTGAATCGTAGTTGTGGAAACTACATGCTGCATCCACGTCATGGACATTTACGAATGCCTCCCACATTTTTGTCTGCACGAAGTGGTGGGTTGTGCTCGTTTTTGCCACCAACCGTTCTCCATGTACTAGTATGGATATGGATAACATATATATATATATATATATATATATATATATATATATATATATATATATATATATATATATATATATATATATATATATATATATATATATATGTCATATACAATATATAAAAAAAATATATAAATAATATATATATATATATATATAAAAAAATATATATATATATATAAATATATATCAAGGGCACTGCATACCACGCAATCGATGCGCCCCTAAACCCTAATAACCAACCATGAGCTTGAGATATCCATAGCCGCATCAGATGGCTTCACTGAATCGTGGCCTCCTGATGATTACTATGCGCACGGTGACAGTTCATGGCCTCATGATTTTCATCTATAAACGTGGATTGCTTATTTTTTTTACCAGGTATATATTTGCTAGTATCTGACTGATGACTTCACATGCTCTGAGAACTTCACCAGTTAGTCCAGTGTATCTGTGCTGGCGACGACATGAATACATAGGTAAGAATGTAATTATACACAGTCACTATCTCACGAACAGGAATTGTATGATCGTGATGTGTTGTTCGCGCGAATTTGTGAACAGATTTCTGTAAAGACAGGAATATAGAATGCAAAACGATGCTGGGAAGGAACTTCAATGTCGAGTTCTGAAGAAAAAAAAACACTGCACGAGACCGAAGGTCGATAGCAAGCTTTTTCTGAAAACGAGTCGGCAACATTCATTCTCTAGCACAAGTTTATTAAGGTTTTGTTAACTTCAATGGATGGAATACAGTAACGACTTATCACCGCACTGATTTAGGTTGTGATGAAAAAAAAATTTGAAATATAGAAATAGCATTCAGCAATTCATGAGATACCGCGAAATGCACTAAAAAATCCAATACAATTGAAACGCTTTACTGGAGGATGCCAAGTGGGAGTGCAGAATAATATTTTTCTCCACACTCTTTTTCTGCATCCCAGAAGGCATTTAGCACACAATGCTGTTTTAACGGCATGATAAACGAGTCATATGCACATCAACGTTTTCTCCCGGAGGAGCTGGGCGGGGCTGACCCGCTGGCCGTCGTCGGATCCACACTGCAACTGACAAGTGACGGCGGGGCTCTTCACGTCCAGCACTGCACGGTAATGTTGGTGACAGGCTCCACCATGTTTCAGAAGACCCTGGTGTGGTCCCGCTCGCTCCTCACTGGTTGGTGACAGGCTCCACCATGTTTCAGAAGACCCTGGTGTGGTCCCGCTCGCTCCTCACTGGTCAGCAAGGGCTTCAATCGGCCCGAGGCGCGGGTAAACGCCGTGCTGCCATTTTCATCTCCAGGTACCCCCTGGAGGTAAACGGCAGGGCCAACACCTCCTTCACGGACACCAGAGTGGTCTGTGCAATGACATACCGTGCTCTTCGTCGCCCTCCACCTCACCGACGGCAAGATGAAATGGCCCGTTGGCCGGTTCTCGGTCAAGATCGTTGACATCTTGTTCGTTTATCTGGACCTGTCACGTCGTGAACTGTCATGGACGTTCACGTTCAGCGCATGGATGGAGCCACTTCTAACCGTGTTCGTCGTGTTTTTAAACACAAATAACGGCAGATTGCTGACAATCCACACGTTCACAAAGCGTTACGAATATGAAGGAGACTATCGTATGGGTAGGGACTGCATCGTTACTATGCCTTGAGACAGCTTACCCGAAAGGGATGTGCCCCGCATGCGGCCCATACTATTACATGGATATATATATATATATATATATATATATATATAAATATATATATATTTATATATATTATATATATATATATATATATATATATATATATATATATATATATATAAATAAACTATGTTCGTGAAACGGTTGCTCTATATGCTTACGATTTTCCAATAGGGTGATTTTAATATTAGTACAACGGAAATTGTTCGAAATGCGCTACTTGCATTTCCTAAGTGCTGCTTGTAGAATAACTGAATATGCATGATATTATCCTGTATTCACAAACAAAAATGAATGAGAGGACAACACACCACGAGACAAACCGCTACAATACAAACAACACCAACATACTTAATGAAATCGGGTTCAGTTCACAGAATGCATTTTTGGGGTGCAAAATACCGCATTATTGGAAGAAATTACCACCTTGTGCCCACATTGCTAATGCTTCATTTGCCAGAAAATAACCATAATTCAACTCGCCAGATCATTACCAGGCTCGAAAGGCACATGAGGAGTGCATTAATAATCAGCATCATAAAATTAGTCAGCCCCGCCCAGCTCCTCCGGGAGAAAACGTTGATGTGTATATGACTCGTTTATCATGCCGTTAAAACAGCATTGTGTGCTAAATGTCTTCTAGGATGCAGAAAAAGAGTGTGGAAACAAAATCTTATTCTGCACTCCCACTTGGCATCCTCCAATTAAAGCGTTTCAATTGTATTGGATATTTGAGTGCATTTCGCGGTATCTCATGAATTGCTGAATGCTATTTCTATATTTCAAAGCTTTTTTCATAATAACCTAAATCAGTGCGGTGATAAGTCGTTAATGTATTCCATCCATTGAAGTTAACAAAACCTTAATAAACTTGCGCTAGAGAATGAATGTTGCCGACTCGTGTTCAGAAATACCTTCCTATCGACCTTCGGTCTCGTGCAGTGTTTTTTTTCTTAGTGACTGTGTATAATTATTTTCTTACCTATTTAATCATGTCGTCGCCAACACAGATACACTGGACTAACTGGTGAAGTTCTCAGAGCATGTGAAGTCATCAGTCAAATACTAGTAAATATATACCTGGTACAAAAAGGCAATCCACGTTTATAGATCAAAATGATGAGGCCATGAACTGTCACCGTGCGCATAGTAATCATCAGGCGGCCACGATTCAGTGAAGCCATCTGAAGCGGCTATGGATATCTCAAGCCCATGGCCGACATTGTGGCGACCTTGGAAGTGCATTCCAGCACTGCATTTGCTATTGCTAGCATTGCTTGCACTGTATTGCTATTCCTATAGTAGTATTGCTAGCATTGGCTAGGGCATTGGTATGCGCAGCCCAACATTGGAGAGATTTACTTGGGTATTGGCATTCCCTTCCAAGCTATGGCTTATACGAACCAGTGTCGGAAATTTTGCGCCAGCTTATTTTTGGTCATGTCGGGTAAGCAGAACTCATACGTGGTTCTCCCCTTTCCTTGCCTGCGCATCGCGTTGTACCTCTGGCTTGTTCTTCAATTGCCATATTATTTGCAATGGCTGCAGAGCATGCGAAATTGGGAGATCCCTGAAGCATTATGAGCGAGCTTTTACACGATTGTTCTGAGATGAGATAGTGTAAGTTCCTCACTGAAAAAAAAAAACAAACTGAAATCTCTAGCATGTCCAGCGGTAAATATTTCAACCTGTGCTTGTTTATGTTTCACCCATGCGGATGGGTGCCCCTGGCAATTTAGGTCTGTAACAATTGTGTACTTCTTGATTTTCCTCTTATGAATCGGGTAAGTGTTATTTGATTGGTTAGGATTCAATTCACTTCAGCACTACCATCGAGCGTCATATTCTCTCCACTTCCATTGACTCCCAGTAGGTGCAACCTTTGGTGTGCTTGCCTCCTGTTCTTGGGTGCCGGACATAACTGTATTGAGATGGAATAGTTTTAAAAGCTAGCACATTGGCTTGAATATAGAGTCTATAGAGGAAAACGTGGTTGTGAGAAAGTTGTCATCTCTTCGACTGCATCGTGAGTTAATGTTGGCTCGTACTGTCCCATTGTCAGGGAACGAGCCACACCAGGATGCTTTGACATATTCTACGCATTTATTTTCTCATGCAGTGTGGGACTTACCTTTCATCCTGCCAAATGTTGGATTCGCACTCCTTTGCCATGTCGCGACCACTGCCACAGGAGTGACAGGAGTGGTTTGGTTGTGCTCCTGTGAAGTGTATTTGATCGTATATGTACAGTATGCTTACATTTGTATTTCATCTTTCGTTATCAGTGTATTTAGCATGTTGTATGTTATGATTGCAAGATGTGATTTATCGGATATTTTCACTATGCACATTGTATTGTATTTTGTCGTTCCAATTCATGTGTTATCGTATATATCAGTGCATGTGGTATATTGTATTGTTTCACCCCGCCATGCGCTTCATCGTATTAACTGCTTTTAACCTTGCTATGTCAGCTTCCTCTGGGAAAACTGAGGTTTAGAAGACGAGTCAGGTTTAGCAAAAGTGAAGAAGAATGCCAGGTCCATGCATGAATGCTATTGCTAATTAGAGGCATATTTAAAATATGTGGGAGACGCTACGAAGAGGGCAGGTATTCTGGAGTTGGGAATAGTGCCAGATGGGGCCTTCATCAAATCATGTGCTGCGGTTTGACACTTCGCTGCACAATCACGCCTTCACAAACACACTGTATGGCAGATGCGTCGTCGGTCCGATACATGCAGGACCACGGACAGCACTGTGAAATGCCCGTCTGAGATGTTGTTGGACTGTGTCTGGGCTCTTCCGGTTCTGTCTCATTCTGTGTTAGTTCCGTTTGACTCGTCTGCTGTGTGCTGTTCTGCTGTACCGCCGCTTGGTCTACCACAAACACAGCGTGTTGTGGAACGGGAGTTTCGCCATCCACTTGCCATGTGCAAAAGCTGTCGTGGAGCGGAGGGGAGAGTTTGGGGAAGGGAAGGGGTTTCGCAGTGTTCCTCCTGTGACGTAAGAGTCACAGGATATCTCAATCTTCAGGAGTCACGTTCAATCTTTTCTTGCCAAAAGATTGAACGATGTTGTTTGACAATGACTAAGCATATTGATCTTTGATAAAAACACCCAAACTCACTGGGCGGTGCAAGAGGTAGTTCCCCATGTTCATAAATATAATTGTCCCTCTCGAAGTTTATGACCGACGCATTTTCTTCTCCCAATCCTAGGTTCCAGAGCGTGCGTATAACCCTGTGTGAGGCACATGTACGAATTGTTCACGCAACATTAGTTTCCCAAATTCAAGGAAGGGTCATTCTGCATCATAAAACACAACGCCATGTGGTATCATAAGACACAGCGGCATGCTGCATCATAAAACACACCGTCATGCTGCATCATAAGACACAGCGTCATGCCGAAAACTCAATTTTCTTTTTGATGATCACAGTGTGTATTACAATAAATAGTTTACAGTTGGCATCCATGTGTTGACCTTCACGTTTCGGGCATATAATCGCTGTTCGTCTGGATTATTACGCTCTCACGGAAGCTGCACGATGAATAAGGCATTAGTACCTGCGAGCAGGGTTGTAGGCGGGTGCAGGGGCCGCCTTGTAGGCAGGGGCGCGGTTGTGGGCAGGGTACTGGGCCTGGCCAGAGTAGGTGACCTCAGCCACGTTGCCGGAGTAGGCGTCGGCAGTGTTGTAGTTCACCGTCTGGGTACGGCCGTCGGGGATGGCGACCGTGTAGGAGCCCTTGGTGTTGTACCCGTCGCGGCTCTCCTGGGCGCTGAAGTGAGGCTCGTAGTCGCCATAGCCGTCGACGGCATACTGGTAGTTGTACCTTGCCGGTGCGTCATAGCTCTGCTGATGGGCCTGGCCGCCCTGGTAGCCCTGGGCGGAAGCGGTGGCGGCGAACGCCAGGACGGCGGCGGCGGCGACGATGACCTGAAACCAACGTAATTACTTTGATGTGCGGTTTTAGTTTTGTTAAATAAGTGCAGTTAGTTCGATGGAGTTCAGGATGGCTTCAGTCAAGGGGGAAACTTGGGAAGCGGCGGAAGAGTTATGCCGGCCGGTATTTTCCTACTTGAAGCAATGCTGTAAGAGGGATTTCATCGGAATGGGGCACCAAGTCTGTGAGTTGCCTACTACACCCTAATAACACACGAATCAACCAATGTATCAGATGTACTCATGGCTTAAATATCCCCGCGGTTGAATGATATGTATTCCCTGTTCCACATGGTGGAGTTGTGTCGTGGACAGTTTGCAGCTGAGTAGGTTACGCAGCGCGATAGCTGGAAATGTCCGAGTGGTTAGCTGCTGAGTGGATTGACGAGTGAAATAGGACAGACACTGGAGGAGTCTAGTTAACCAACCCAAACTAAAATGACTAGGGATGTCGTTGGATGCTAATCGTTTCCATTCGTCGTTCAATATGCAATTCATCGAATCGTAAAGTGCTTCTCATTCAGAAGGTTTGGTATCTTCCAATTATGTCACGCCTGAGTTTTTCGTTGGTTATATTTTAGTTGATTGCCAGCGGTCTTGTGGTGTATGAGTTTCTATCCAGTAATTTTTTAGAGTCAGCTCTGTTTCAATTCTTTTATTTCCGCTCTTTCATATCCGCTATATTATTCGCTTCTCTCCGGTCAGATCCTTACACCTCGTCTCGGTCTGGGGGGTCATTATATAACCCCCTCTAATCTACAAATTAAGCGTCGCACGAAAACGAAAGAGGTGTCATCGGACAGCTTTCGCAAGTAGGGCCCGGAACCATCCCAAGATGTTCTCCTTTCAGAAAATTACGTGACTGGGAGGCTTAGGTGTTCACGACTGACGTCATGTTTTTGGCTCTGTGGAGTTCATTTTGGGGAAGATTTTGAAAACGAAACTTTTGGAATCAAAAAAGGAAGGCGAAATCGACCATGGCCCCGGGATTAACCCCCCCCCCTCCCCCCCCCCCCCCAAAAAAAAAGAAGATAAAAACTCAATTATTTCCGATTTTCTAAGTTGTATATTTCTGATTGGTAGAGCGCACCGATAAATATTGTTTGAAGTAAACTTAGTCTCGTAAAAGTGCTTACTTTAGCCAGAAACGTCGGTCGTAGCCCTATTCGTAAAATTTGCAAAACAAATAAGTCATGAAAAACGCGAAGATTGCCAATTTCCTCCGGTGTCTTTTGTTGCGGCCCTGAAGATGCGTAAACGCTCAAATTTTCATTGAAATAGCTACCCGTTAAAGCATGACGACTGGTTGAACTTTTTAAGATGGCCTTACTTGACCTTGAATAACTCGGTGATCGTGGATGACCTTACATCAACATTTTCACATAACATGTCAAATTGATATGGGCAAAGGTATGCCAAGTTTGGCCGTGCTGCCGCGTGCCGTGTTTCACTATCCGCGGAAAACCATCGGGGTGTAAGCGGAAAAAGACCCCTCCCCGAGACGGCGCGGGTTAACCGAAGTTACCGGCCAATAGTGTTAGTCATATGAATTTCAGCACACAACGAATTCAGATTGAAACATAAATATTGCAGTTATCTTTGAAATGCTTCCTTGTCACATCACAACAGCTACTGAGATAATGTTTTATTGAACACCGGTTGAACCACCGGGTTATTGCCATGCCGAAAATGATGTTCACTGTGGATGCTTAATGAAGAGGGCATGTCCAAAACAGCAGACCACGTCCCCTTGTGTAGTGCTTACCTTCATGTTGTGATCTGTAGAACGTATGTGGCTGTCTGACACGAAAGTGTGAACGTCAACGTTTTATATGACTCGGGGACACTGTAAACCACGTGACCAGCGGTTTTCTGGTACAGAGAGCATTGGGTGTGGTGCCCTTTGCCAGTTGAACCAGAACGCTTGCATGTGCGGGGGGGGGGGGCGTACCGCAGCGGCTCACTCTACGGCCGCACGCTCTCAGCCTATATGTTGGAATGGGAACCGCTCTGGCATATCCAGCTGAAGGCTACCAACTCCCACCGTGTCTCGCGTCGATTTGATGCTAGTGCGGAACTGTATCATTTATCTGTGTTTCCATGCAACGTTGTGTTTGACGTGTCAAAGCTGGAAGCAAAATTCATACCTCAGCCAAATATTGACACGTCACTGGAATCTTACTTCAAGAGATAAAGGTGACGGTAAATAAGCGTATCAGGACCACAAACATGTTCAGTCACACAGTTATTGGTCAACCTGCGCGTTTTGTTAAGTGTACTCTAAACTCATTCCAACGAGAGCTGGTAGGATTTACGAAATTACGATTTTCCTTGTTCAGAAACGAAGATTTGGGTTGTGTTCTCAACATCTGGTTATGATAACGACCTGATCACTTGTAATTATGCGACTGCTCTGTGACAGTTTGAATCGTAGTTGTGGAAACTACATGCTGCATCCACGTCATGGACATTTACGAATGCCTCCCACATTTTTGTCTGCACGAAGTGGTCGGTTGTGCTCGTTTTTGCCACCAACCGTTCTCCATGTACTAGTATGGATACGGATATACACACACATATATATATATATATATATATATATATATATATATATATATATATATATATATATATATATATATATATATATATATATATATATATATATATATATATATATATATATATATATATATATATATATATATATATATATATATATATATATATATATATATATATATATATATATATATATATATATATATATATATATATATATATATATATCGGCCAATGTATATACAATGCTTGCCATGGGCTTGAGATATCCATAGCCGCATCAGATGGCTTCACTGAATCGTGGCCTCCTGATGATTACTATGCGCACGGTGACAGTTCATGGCCTCATGATTTTGATCTGTAAACGTGGATTGCTTATTTTTTATCAGGTATATCTTTGCTAGTATCTGACTGATGACTTCACATGCTCTGAGAACTTCACCAGTTAGTCCAGTGTATCTGTGCTGGCGACGACATGAATACATAGGTAAGAATGTAATTATCCACAGTCACTATCTCACGAACAGGAATTGTATGATCGTGATGTGTTGTTCGCGCGAATTTGTGAACAGATTTCTGTAAAGACAGGAATATAGAATGCAAAACGATGCTGGGAAGGAACTTCAATGTCGAGTTCTGAAGAAAAAAAAAACACTGCACGAGACCGAAGGTCGATAGCAAGCTTTTTCTGAAAACGAGTCGGCAACATTCATTCTCTAGCACAAGTTTATTAAGGTTTTGTTAACTTCAATGGATGGAATACAGTAACGACTTATCACCGCACTGATTTAGGTTGTGATGAAAAAAAAACTTTGAAATATAGAAATAGCATTCAGCAATTCATGAGATACCGCGAAATGCACTAAAAGATCCAATACAATTGAAACGCTTTACTGGAGGATGCCAAGTGGGAGTGCAGAATAATATTTTTCCACACTCTTTTTCTGCATCCTAGAAGGCATTTAGCACACAATGCTGTTTTAACGGCATGATAAACGAGTCATATGCACATCAACGTTTTCTCCCGGAGGAGCTGGGCGGGGCTGACCCGCTGGCCGTCGTCGGATCCACACTGCAACTGACAAGTGACGGCGGGGCTCTTCACGTCCAGCACTGCACGGTAATGTTGGTGACAGGCTACACCATGTTTCAGAAGACCCTGGTGTGGTCCCGCTCGCTCCTCACTTGTCAGCAAAGGCTTCAATCGGCCCGAGGCGCGGGTAAACGCCGTGCTGCCATTTTCATCTCCAGGTACCCCCTGGAGGTAAACGCCAGGGCCAACACCTCCTTCACGGACACCAGAGTGGTCTGAGCAATGACATACCGTGCTCTTCGTCGCCCTCCACCTCACGGACGGCAAGATGAAATGGCCCGTTGGCCGGTTCTCGGTCAAGATCGTTGACATCTTGTTCGTTTATCTGGACCTGTCACGTCGTGAACTGTCATGGACGTTCACGTTCAGCGCATGGATGGAGCCACTTCTAACCGTGTTCGTCGTGTTTTTAAACACAAATAACGGCAGATTGCTGACAATCCACACGTTCACAAAACGTTACGAATATGAAGGAGACTATCGTATGGGTAGGGACTGCATCGTTACTATGCCTCGAGACAGCTTACCCGAAAGGGATGTGACCCACATGCGGCCCATACTAGGACATACTATACTATTACATGGATATATATATATATATATATATATATATATATATATATATATATATATATATATATATATATATATATATATATATATATATATATATATATATATATATATATATATATATATATATATATATTATTATATATATATATATATATATATATATATATATATATATATATATATATATATATATATATATATATATATATATATATATATATATATATATATATATATATATATATATATATATATATATATATATATATATATATATATATATATATATATATATATATATATATATATATATATATATATATATATATATATATATATATATATATATATATATATATATATATATATATATATATATATATATATATATATATATATATATATATATATACATTATTGTCGTGAAACGGTTGCTCTATATGCTTACGATTTTCCAATAGGGTGATTTTAATATTAGTACAACTGAAATTGTTCGAAATGCGCTACTTGCATTTCCTAAGTGCTGCTTGTAGAATAACTGAATATGCATGATATTATCCTGTATTCACAAACAAAAAATGAAGGAGAGGACAACACACTACGAGACAAACCGCTACAATACAAACAACACCAACATACTTAATGAAATCGGGTTCAATTCACAGAATGCATTTTTTGGGGTGCAAAATACCGCATTATTGGAAGAAATTACCACCTTGTGCCCACATTGCTAATGCTTCATTTGCCAGAAAATAACCATAATTCAACTCACCAGATCATTATCAGGCTCGAAAGGCACATGAGGAGTGCATTAAAAATCAGCATCATAAATTCAATCAGCCCCGCCCAGCTCCTCCGAGAGAAAACGTTGATGAGTATATGACTCGTTTATCATGCCGTTAAAACAGTATTGTGTGCTAAATGTCTTCTCGGATGCAGAAAAAGAGTGTGGAAACAAAATCTTATTCTGCACTCCCACCTGGCATCCTCCAGTAAAGCGTTTCAATTGTATTGGATATTTGAGTGCATTTCGCGGTATCTCATGAATTGCTGAATGCTATTTCTATATTTCAAAGCTTTTTACGTAATAACCTAAATCAGTGCGGTGATAAGTCGTTAATGTATTCCATCCATTGAAGTTAACAAAACCTTAATAAACTTGCGCTAGAGAATGAATGTTGCCGACTCGTGTTCAGAAATACCTTCCTATCGACCTTCGGTCTCGTGCAGTGTTTTTTTTTTAGTGACTGGGTATAATTATTTTCTCATCTATTTAATCATGTCGTCGCCAACACAGATGCACTGGACTAACTGGTGAAGTTCTCAGAGCATGTGAAGTCGTCAGTCAAATACTTGTAAATTTACACCTGGTAAAAAAATTAACAATCCACGTTTACAGATCAAAATGATGAGGCCATGAACTGTCACCGTGCGCATAGTAATCATCAGGCGGCCACGATTCAGTGAAGCCATCTGATGCGGCTATGGATATATCAAGCCCATGGCCGGCATTGTGGCGACCTTGGAAGTGCATTCCAGCACTGCATTTGCTATTGCTAGCATTGCTTGCACTGTATTGCTATTCCTATAGTAGTATTGCTAGCATTGGCTATGGCATTGGTATGCGTAGCCCAGCATTGGAGAGATTTACTTGGGTATTGGCATTCCCTTCCAAGCTATGGCTTATACGAACCAGTGTCGGAAATTTTGCGCCAGCTTATTTTTGGTCATGTCGGGTAAGCAGAACTCATACGTGGTTCTCCCCTTTCCTTGCCTGCCCATGGCGTTGTACCTCTGGCTTGTTCTTCAATTGCCATATTATTTGCAACGGCTGCAGAGCATCCGAAATTGGGAGATCCCTGAAGCATTATGAGCGAGCTTTTACACGATTGTTCTGAGATGAGATAGTGTAAGTTCCTCACAAAAAAAAACACTGAAATCTCTAGGATGTCCAGCAGTAAATATTTCAACCTGTGCTAGTTTATGTTTCACCCATGCGCATGGGTGCCCCTGGCAATTTAGGTCTGTAACAATTGTGTACTTCTTGATTTTCCTCTTGTGAATCGGGTAAGTGTTATTCGATTGGTTAGGATTCAATTCACTTCAGCACTACCATCGAGCGTCATCTTCTCTCCACTTCCATTGACTCCCAGTAGGTGCATCCTTTGGTGTGCTTGCCTCCTGTTCTTGGGTGCCGGACTTAACTGTATTGAGATGGAATAGTTTTAAAAGCTAGCACATCGGCTTGAGTATAGTCTATAGAGGAAAACGTGGCTGTCATAAAGTTGTCATCTCTTCGACTGCATCGTGAGTTAATGTTGGCTCGTACTGTCCCATTGTCAGGGAACGAGCCACATCAGGATGCTTTGAAATGTTCTACGCATTTATGTTCTGATGCAGTGTGGGACTTACCTTTCATCCTGCTAAGTGATTCGCACTCCTTTGCCATGACGCGACCACTGCCACAGGTGTGGTTTGGTTGTGCTCCTTTGAAGAGTATTTGATCGTATATGTACCGTATGCTTACATTTGTATTTCATCTTTCGTTATCAGTGTATTTAGCATGTTGTATGTTATGATTGCAATATGTGATTTATCGGATATTTTCACTATGCACATTATACTGTATTTTGTCGTTCCAAGTCATGTGTTATCGTATATATCAGTGCATGTGGTATACTGTATTTTATCACCCCGCCATGCGCTTCGTCGTATTAACTGCTTTTAACCTTGCTATGATGTCAGCTTCCTCTGGTTAAACTGAGGTTTAGAAGTGCGGGTTGACGAGTCAGGTTTAGCAAAAGTGAAGAAGAATGCCAGGTCCATGCATGAATGGTAATGCTAATTAGAGGCATATTTAAAATCTGTGGGAGACGGCTACGAAGAGAGCAGGTATTCTGGAGGTGGGAATAGTGTCAGATGGGGCCTTCATCAAATCATGTGTTGCGGTTTGAAACTTCGCTGCACAATCACGCCTTCACAAACACACTGTATGGCAGATGCGTCGTCGGTCCGATACATGCAGGACCACGGACAGCACTGTGAAATGCCCGTCTGAGATGTTGTTGGACTGTGTCTGGGCTCTTCCGGTTCTGTCTCATTCTGTATTGGTTCCGTTTGACTCGTCTGCTGTGTGCTGTTCTGCTGTAGCGCCGCTTGGTCTACCACAAACACAGCGTGTTGTGGGGCGGGAGTTGTGCCATCCACTTGCCATGTGCAAAAGCTGTCGTGGAGCGGAGGGGGGAGTTGGGGGAGGGAAGGGGTAGGGGTTTCGCAGTGTTCCTCCTGTGACGTAAGACTCACAGGATATCTCAATCTTCAGGAGTCACGTTCAATCTGTTCTTGCCAAAAGATTGAACGATGTTGTTTGACAATGACTAAGTATATTGATCTTTGATAAAAACACCCAAACTCACTGGGCGGTGCAAAAGGTAGTTCCTCATGTTCATAAATATAATTGTCCCTCTCGAAATTTATGACCGACGCATTTTCTTCTCCCAA
Organism: Ashinkailepas kermadecensis; assembly: GCA_034440615.1. Lineage (NCBI taxonomy): Eukaryota > Metazoa > Arthropoda > Thecostraca > Neolepadidae > Ashinkailepas > Ashinkailepas kermadecensis. The sequence continues at coordinate 37,158 of JAOTOM010001766.1, read as the reverse complement.
TCCCAGGTTCCAGTACGTGTGTATAGCCCTGTGTGAGGCACATGTACGAATTGTTCACGCAACATTAGTTTCCAAAATTCAAGGAAAGGGTCATGCTGCATCATAAAACACCACGCCATGTGGTATCATAAGACACAGCGGTATGCTGCATCATAAAACACAGCGTCATGCTGCATCATAAGACACAGCGTCATGCCGAAAACTCAATTTTTTTACGATCACAGTGTGTATTACAATAAATAGTTTACAGTTGGCATCCATGTGATGACCTTCACGTTTGGGGCATATAATCGCTGTTCGTCCGGATTATTACGCTCTCACGTAAGCTGCACGATGAATAAGGCATTAGTACCTGCGAGCAGGGCTGTAGGCGGGTGCAGGGGCCGCCTTGTAGGCAGGGGCGCGGTTGTGGGCAGGGTACTGGGCCTGGCCAGAGTAGGTGACCTCAGCCACGTTGCCGGAGTAGGCGTCGGCAGTGTTGTAGTTCACCGTCTGGGTACGGCCGTCGGGGAGGGCGACCGTGTAGGAGCCCTTGGTGTTGTACCCGTCGCGGCTCTCCTGGGCGCTGAAGTGAGGCTCGTAGTCGCCATAGCCGTCGACGGCGTACTGGTAGTTGTACCTTGCCGGTGCGTCATAGCTCTGCTGATGGGTCTGGCCGCCCTGGTAGCCCTGGGCGGAAGCGGTGGCGGCGAACGCCAGGACGGCGGCGGCGGCGGCGATGACCTGAAACCAACGTAATAATTTGATGTGCGGTATTAGTGTTATTAAACAGGTGCGGTTTGTCCGATCTAGCTCAGGATACCTTCAGTCAAGAGGAAGCATTTGAAACGGCCGAAAATCATAGTACACATTATACCGGTCAGCATTTTCCCAATTGAAGAAATCTTGCAGGTGGATTTCATCGGAATGAAGGCACCGATTCTGTCAGCTGCCTGCTACGCCCTAATAGCACACGAATCAACCAATGCATCAGGTTTACTCATGGGTTGAATATCCCCGCTTTTGAATGATATGTATTCCCTGTTCCACATGGTGGAGTTGTGTCGTGGACAGTTTGCAGCTGAGTCAGTTGCGCAGCGCGATAGCTGGAAATGTCCGAGTGGTTAGCTGCTGAGTGGATTGACGAGTGAAATAGGACAGATACTGGAGGAGTCTAGGTAACCAACCCAAACTAAAATGACTAGGGATGTCGTTGGATGCTAATCGTTTCCATTCATCGTTCATGGTGCAGTTCATCGACTGGGAAAATGCCTGTCCTTGAGAAGTTCTGGTATGTACAAATTATTTCACGCTCGAGTTTTCGTTGGGTGGGCCTCAGTTTGTTGTGCGTCCTCTTGTGGTAGATGACTTTGTGTCGAGCAACATTGTACAGTCAGCTGTAGTTGAATGCTTTTGTTTGTGCATATATTTGCTGACCCGAACTTGCCGGCTAACGTTTTTAAGCACATTCATTTCAGCGAACAATATATTATGATTGAAACAGAAATATTACAGTTATCATTGAAATGCTTATTTGGTACATTGGACCAGCTGATGAGCTAATGCTTTATTGAACACCTGTGGAACTACTGGGTTTTTGCCTTGCCTAACATGATATTTACTGTGGATGTTTAATGAAAAGGGCATGTCCAAAACAGCAGACCACGTCTCCTTGTGTAGTGCTTACCTTCATGTTGTGAGCTGTAGAACGTATGTGGCTGTCTGATACCAAGGCGTGAACGCCAACGTCTTATATGACTCGTGGACTCCGTAAACCACGTGACCAGCGGCTTTCTGGTACAGAGAGCAATGGGTGTGGTGGCCTATGCCAGTTGAACCAGAACGCTTGCATGTGCGGGGGGCGTGCTTCAGCGGCCTCCCGCCATAGTCGCACGCACTGAACCCCAGTTCTGGAATGGAAACCGCACTAATATATCCCACTGACGACTGCGAACTCCCACTGTGCCTGGAGTCGATTTGGCACTAGTTCGGATCTATGTCAGCGATGCGTGGTTCCATGGAATTTTGTGTCTGGCGGCGTGTTAATGCCATAGCTAAATATCATGTCTCAGCCAAATATTGACATGTCGGTAGAAAATTACTTCTAGAGATAAAAGTGGCCGTAGATGAGCGCATGAGCGGCACCGACGTCATGTGTCTCAGTCACACAGCTTTTTAAAAAAATACATTTTGTTCGAGTTGTTGCTGGAGAGGCTTCACAAAATCAGTGCCATTCTTAAGCGCAAGTTTGCTGCATTGGCCCTGAACCCACCTCCCTATCGGGAACTTGGGGTTCAATGGCACATTTTCTTACCGAAAGTTCAATGTATCCATATGTCTGGCGCGGTCGCCTGGCGCCTGCGCCCTCGACCTTGCATGGTCAGTTGCCAACTGGCCATCCCAGCCGGGGGTGTGAACAGCGAACCCGTGAAGCGACTCGGGCCCGTTGTGCCAAGACGGGGAGACTGATACCTTTGCAGGCTATCGTTCTAGCCATTGAGCCAATCAGGCGTAAAATTAGTTAGTATTATTGTTTGTTCAACTTGCGCGTTTTGTTAAACGGTGACATGTCTTGTGCTGATCCGCGAACTGTAGCTGGGCAAGGGAAGAAGCAGCTGGGAATCAGCCAATGCAGCGGCACCCAATCATGTATGCAATTTAAACTATTACCGCGTTTACATGAGCAGGTCAGCCGTAAACGGAAATGTGCGATCCGGTCGATTCGCAAAAGTTCCGATCGCGCGGCCCGTTTACAAGCGCAAGGCAGCCACCTAATCGGATTTTTGCGATTTGACGGCTGACGCAATGTGGTGAAAAATAATTTACCCCGTTTACATGAGCAGGTCAGCTGTGCATTTTTGCGCTTCTGACGCACCTGCTTCGAGCAACGGCGTACACAAGCACAAGGTATCATCAATGATCCACGTAGTTAGAGGTTGTTGGGCAGAGATATGAGGAATCTATGAATTCGAAGGATTCACGTAGCCGATGACACGTTATCGATGACAACATAGCCCTTTCTTCTTCGTGAATCAATTGGTGCATTGTTTCCAGGACCGACTATGTCCTATAGTATAGGTTCCAGACAATATAATAGTGCATTGTTCCAGACGGCCTTGTTGCAGACTGTGTAATAGTCAAATATACAGGGTAAATCAGGTTCACTACGCAATCCAAGATATAAATCAGCAAAACCCAAACGCTGTCACAAATCCGCAATTTGAACACTCCGCCACATCGTAAAACTCACGGTTGGGGCACGCACTAATAACGTGACGTCTCAGCGCCGCTTTCAGCTGTTTCGTGTCTGATTTTTGTGTTTCATCACCAGGTTTGCAATTAGAATGAAAAACAAGACGTTTATTTTTCATAATTGCTCTAAATTTACTTAAAACGTAGCAGAGAATAGCTTCAAGAAGTATCATGGCCATTGCAGCCGTACCGTTATTTGTTCATGATTGGCGCTTATCACAAACTTCCACTTACCGAAGCGTATATTTGCGTTAAGCTTTTCGCATGTTTTGCTACGCAAAAGCCCATTTACAAGAGCATTACTTTCGCAAGTTTTCCTAATCGCATCGTATTCGGAAGTGTTGCTGCTCGGGGCATATGTCTGCACATATGCCTGCACTGGAGACATATGCCTGCACGGGGCATATGTCTCCAGGATCGACCGGGCTTCATCTAAATGGAATCCCCCCCCCCCCCGACGAGGAACTACCTTTCCGTGGTCGGGAGGATTGTGTGCCCCAAGGACCCGGCGGACCAGGCCATCGGTCCAGTGGTGAGAGGCCAGACTAAGAGTGCCTCACTCGTCATTCCATCCATACGCTCCCATTCCAATGCCCACCTCATCTCAACATACATGTCCTTCACTTGGCCCTGCAACACCAACTCTCCATATCGTGAGTAGGTAGGATAACTTCCCCGGTCCTGCCCACCAGCTCAGTTTTATCGGGATAGTCGCGCCCCCTCCCCCCCCCCCCCGGGGTTGACGGAGTCCTGGAGGCTGAGGTCCCCCGTCGCACGGTGCTAGTTGTGACTGGGGACCAACACGTCTCTTTGGCCCAGATATCCCGGAGAGGCGGGCGGGCCCGTAGGGCCCCATATGGTTCAAGCGACTTGTCGCCTCGGGCCGACGGTCTGGGCCCCGGCCCAGTGCCTGCTGGCCTGGCCGGCAGGGGTCAACGGGTGGGCGGTGCTGGATTCCGGTCGGGGTGGTGAGTCTCTCTCTCTCTCTCTCCCGGCCGTATGATGGCGTCGCCTGCCCCGTATAGCTCCTCGGACGCCCGGCGTCCTCCCGACTACGGGATTCAGGCGTCTCCCCGGTGGGGCCCCTAAGCGATGGGGCGTCATGGGGAGCAGAACACAATCGCACTTCATGGCAACCACAATAAACAAAAACACTCCTGGCTCCTCTCGTAGGGGCCAGACCAGCCTCCGACCCTTCGCGGGTGTGTGCTTCCCTAACCCAGATAGAGGTGTGGAAAACGTTCCCCCCTACTCCTCGTATCCTTATTTTCAGAGGACTTACGAGGAATCTTGCCTCTGTCTCCATTCCAGAGACGAAACGGCTGTGACATATTTGGAAAGATCTCTAGATGCGAAAAGTTAAAGGATGGTGCTTTGAAGGTGGAATTTGTGGTGGCCAAGGAGGCGGAGAATGCCCTGAAACTATCGGAGTTCGTGTAGAGTGTGCGGAAAGGTGATACCAGAGTGGATGAGAGGATTGAAATTAAAGTAGTACCCCATCAAACAAAGAACACATCTCGAGGTATTATAAACTATGATCTGAGCGACGTACCGGAGGACGAGATAGTTGATGGATTGTCAGAGTTTGGAGTCACGGGAGCGAGAAGGATGAGAGTGAGGAGAGGTGCGTACACAGTCACGACATATAACTTAATTTTGACCTTTAACAGACCAGACATACCATCAGCAATACGTGTAGGGTACGTGCGTGAGAAGTTGCGTGTCTTCCTGCCCAACCCAATGCGTTGCTTTGGGTGCCAGAGATATGGACATACGACACAATTATGCAGAAATCGCCCAGCATGTGGCAAATGTGCCTCCAACGACCATCTTTTCAAGCAGTGTACTTCCGCGACCCCCCAATGTGTGAACTGCGTGAGAGAACAAAACCACCACACTTCTGATCGAACTTGCCCGTCCTACTTGAAAGAAAAAGAAATTATAGCAATCAAACACACACAAAAATATCCTTTCGGGAAGTAAGAGACTTATATGACCAATCCCATCTCAAAACGTCCTACGCTTCGAAAGTTAGAAATACAACATCAGGTCCTAATCTGACACCTCCACAACACATAGAGCCCGATAAGCCCTCTGATCTCATCGATCAATTGACTGCCCTCTTTCGAACCTTTGGTGTGCCTCTTGCGTCTCCGGTGAGGCAGGGGCGGCCCACCAAAAGCGTTGCCGAGGCGACCATATCCCCACCCATCATCAGTGGATGCGCTGACGAACCGTCCGAGGCCTCATCCCGAACAACATCTAGGGGTGGGGAGTGGACACAGGTCCAGCGGTCAAAGAGACCTGCTCGATCCCCGCCACCCAAGCCCAGCCCCTCCCCATCAACCACGAATCCCCCGTCTCTCACTACCCGTCCTTCCTCCCCCCCCCCCGCCATCGCCTCCCCCATGTACCGGCACCACCTCCAAATCCCTCCTCTCCACATCCTCCCTTCCTGAACCCTCCGCCCCTCCCCCGAGCCAGACCTCGTCCCCACACTCAACCTCTTCTTCCGCACCTCCATTTTCGTCCCGTGGCACAAACCGACCAATTCAGATATCCGAAGCCAGACTTACTTACCAAGAAGCCGAAAGGCGAGCTCGCGAAGCGAAGAGGGCGCATCTCGTAGATATGGAGAAGGCCCGAGCGATGAGCCGCCAAGGGGCTGACAAGGCTCCACCCCAAAGGCCGGCCACCCCGTCGCCGCGACGGCGAGTGGAGGGACCGGCTCCGTACAGCATGGGCCCTCCCCCGCCCCCACCCCGACTGAGCTCCCAGAAGCGAGGCCTGCCGACATCTGGCTCTCCGCCGGGCCAAGGATCGCCGAGCTCCCGCCCCAGGACCCAGTCCCTTGGACCGAGTGTCGGTGTGCCCTCTGAGGCACCGGCTAGTTCGTGGGATCCGGTTAGTTCTTCGTGAACTGACCTGTTTTACCTCCGTTTTTAAAATACACACTTTTCACATACTTTACATACGTTACATGTCGTCAACTTATATACTCACTAGTTTTACAATGGACCATTGTGATTGTGAGAGTGTCTTCTGTGATAGTACCTGTGATAATTATACATACCTACTTTAACTCGTTTTAAATGGATCAGCCTCGGCCCATTTTACAGTGGAACTGTAGGGGGTTGAGGACCAGCATCGAAAAGGTGCAGGCGCTTTTAAATCGCCACTCTCCAGTGGCCATATGCCTGCAGGAAACGAAGGTGATGCCAGACTACTTGTTCAACCTCAAATGCTCCTCTGTTTTTCGAAAAGATACGCCCTCCGACACAATTGCACACGGTGGTATGCTGCTGGCTGTCCACCATAGCGTGTCAGTGCGGAGATTAGTGTTCCACGCCAAATTGCAGGCCGTTGCAGCAAGAGTGCGTTTTAATCACCGTGTCATGTCTATTTGCTCGCTTTATCTGCCGCCCGGTGCTGGGTTCCCATCCAGTGAGCTACGACACCTGATGTCCGAGCTCCCACCACCGGTCTTACTGCTAGCCGATTTCAACGCCCACCACACGACATGGGGATGTGATGACATTAATACACGTGGTCAGTTATTAGAAGCATTGATGCATGATGAATCGTTATGCATTTACATACCGGAACCCCGACCCATTTTACCCTGCCCTCCGGCCGTACCTCGGCGTTGGACCTAAGTCTATGCAGTCCACAGCTCACCCAACTTTGTAACTGGACCGTGGCCGATGACCCCCTCGGCAGCGACCATTTTCCCCTGTGGTTGAACTACCAAGATGGCGTTGTACTTGTGGACGAGTAGTCTAGGGGTAAGTTGCCCGTCTCGCAATCGAAAGATTGCGGGTTCGAGTCTCGCCTGTCGTTACTCTTCGCCCGCGACCAATCGGCGTGAGAGATTGGCGACGCTACATGACTCAACGGTCGACGTGTCGTAAAACCAATAACCACCACCATGGCGTTGTACTTGGGACGCAACCACGCCGATGGAATTTTAGGAAGGCGGTTAGAATATAAAACACAACTGGAGGAGATGTTTTCCGTATGGCCTGACGATACACCTGTGTCGGTGGAGGAATTTATTGATCCAGACCGCCACTGACTCCATTCCTCTTACTTCTGGCGCTCCACGTCGCACACCCGTCCCGTGATGGACGGAGGAATGTCGTAAGGCAATCAGGACAAAACGCCGTGCCTTCAGAGCCTATTTACAGGATAAGTAGCACGGTCAACCTCATCGCCTTTCGACTGGCTAGGGCCGCCGCACGGCGAACTATTCGAGAGGCAAAGCCTACCTCGTGGAGGGACTACGTTAGCACGCTAAATCGCACCACGCCCGTCTCAGGTCTGGTCTAGAATCAAGCGAATCGCTGGCAAATTCAGCTCTCACCCTCTGCCAGCACTACAGGTTGGAAGCCGTGACGTCACCTAACCGGTCGACGTGGCAAATGAGATGGCCCGCACAATATTTAGTCGATGTCGGTGCAACAGTGGAAACGATGTATTCGCACGCCACGAAGCAGACTGAGAGAAAGTCATTGAACTTTTCAACTCCTGAGAGGTTATGCTATAACGAACCATTCACCATGGATCAGTTGCGTTCTGCCATTGGAACCCTTCGAAGCGTTTCTGAAGGTCCTGACCAAATACATAACGACATGCTTAAGCACATTCCATCACGTGCACTTACTACTATGCTGAAGACTCTGAACTTCCTCTGGGTAAATGGCGACTTCCCATCAACCTGGCGTGAAGCTATTATGATCCCAATCTTAAAGCCCGGCAAGGATAGCCTAGACCCGACCAGCTACCGACCAATATCATTACCACCATCACTCTGTAAACTGATGGACAAGATGGTTAATGTGCGTCTGACGTGTTTTCTGGAACGACATGACATTTTAAATAACGCACAGTGCGGTTTTACGAAATACCGCAGTACTGTCGACCATCTTTTTACTCTTGACACCGTGGTACGAGCAGCCTTCCATCAAAATCGTCACGTTGGTGCAGTGTTCTTTGATATTCAAGGAGCATATGACACCACTTGGCGCCGCGGCATTCTCATGAAGGCGTTCAGGTATGGAATCCGTGCCTCCATGGGGCTCTTCCTCCAGAACTTTTTGTCAAGACGAGTTTTCCGTGTACGTATTGGGAACCAACTGTCGGAGAGATATCCACAGACGGAGGGGGTCCTCAGGGCAGTTGTAACAGAGTTAGTTTGTGAGCATCTTGATCCCATAAATTCAGCCCCCAACCCCCTCCGTTCCTGGCGCGACAAGTCTCAGGCACCTAGACGGCGTCCGCCTGTCTGATGCCGACGTAAGCAGCCATCGCTCCAACGGGGCCGTTCACTGGACCTTGTACCTTACCCTCCCCTCTCCGGCAGTCATCCCGGCGCCAGAGATGTGACCTCAATGCTGTGCAGCCGGTACCACACCCAGTTCACATAAAGGTATACGTTTGGCTGTCCCATAACCGTAATTGGTATAATCCCGTAAGCCCTCCGATGTAAAAGTAAACCGTAATAGTAACTGTAAAATATGGTACCGTAAATATCACATAGTACCCTTCACTAAAGGCAAAGCCACTTCCGTAGAAGCTTCTAGAATATGGATGTGACGTCAATGGGCGGTTCTGGCTCAACGCCCAATCAGTGGCCGGGGGTCTTCAGGCGTGACCAGCGGCCGTGCGGCCGCCAGAGTCGGGCTTGAATTATCTTAGCGAGCGGACCGCTGTTGCGCGCGCGTGCTTCCCAACTAAATTCGGCTTCTAAATTCATAGGAAAGGCAGTATCACGGCTTACCTTCAGAGGAGAAAGTACTGTACGGTGTCTGTCGGTCTCGTGTGATTGTGCGAGTGCTGCAGGCAATACAGGGCAGCTAAAAGAACTGGTGCTTTCGTGACTGGGGTTATCGCAAACGATGAGGTTGCTAGACTTTCGCGTGCCAATATAGGACTTTCCTACACAGTGTGCTAAGCGTTGCACTGTTGGCCATCGTGATTAATGATATATGCGAGTCCCTTCCTCCACAGATTGGCAAGTTGTCGACGCGCACTAAAGCCCAAATAACTAACTAACTAACCGTTATATCGGGAGCTTTGTTATTTTTTTTTAATGGCAGTAGTTGGAACACACTGCAGGACAATAAATTACGAATGATCAAACCATGCCTTGGAGAGTGGCCCTCGTCCTACCGTAGGGCGCGGCGGGACGAGGTCGTGCTCTGCCGCCTTCGGCTTGGGTACACCCTCCCCACACTATCTGCTGTGTGGGGAGGACAGGCCAAACTGTCCTCGATGCCATGCACCATTGTCAGTACGTCACGTTCTGATTTAATGTCCCCTGCTTGCCGATGATAGAAGACGTCTTTTTGGAGTCATGCATTCGCCGTCACTCCGCGATCTCCTGGGTGACCACTCGCGCGTTGTAACTTCAGGACAACTTTTTCGCTTTCTCTCGGATGTCGACTTCAGAGCGATTTACACACCCCATTGACATGCAACACTAGAAACTAGGAATGATCCGCCTTTATTGTTTAGGTTCGTGTATTACTGTTGGCACCAATCATCTTAAGCTGGCCATCTAACATTGTTAGGGGCGTCATGCTACCAACGCAGTCGATGCGCCCCTAAACCCAGAAAACCAACCAACTAAATCGAATATCTTATTTTTGCACTTCATAACCGAGGCCACTGTATGACATCCGTTTAATGCGGACAGCCTAAGCATAATGCAGCTATACATATCAATGACTTTCTTCGAAGCCCACATATTTGGTCTAAGCTCGCGTTGATGACCAGCCGATCAAAGTTTCTCAATGTTTAAATTAGGTCACGACCCACGCCGGATTGAGCATTGGCTTCACTGGTGAACTGTGACTGGCGGTGGTCAGGGGTAAACGAGCTAATATCCTGTTACGAAATGTTAACTTTCTCTTCTACTCATCACAGTACCATTTATCTTCAGATACGTGTCATATTTAAGCACTTAGTGCTCTTGCACCGCTCTGAGGAGGATATTTGGACAGACTATGTGTGTATTTCGGACTGATAATCATTATACCACGTTGATTAAGCTAAGCTACAAAGCTACGGATGCTGATGTGCGCATGATGTTGCCTTCATGTTTACCTTAGACGTGTATAGCTAAACGATGTGTTATGTGCAGTAGGTAATTCATTTTCTATGCTTGGTAACTACTGAATCGCCCTGCTCAGAACATCTTTGATTCACTTCACACAACCTTTGGATGCCTTCTCAAACGTATCTAACAAAGTATTTCGTGATCCGCATTGAGCTGGCGAAAGGCGTCGTTTTTGAAACTGAGCTATCTGCCAGGAAAATGTTGCGGTCCTTCCAATTGGACTGCTGTCGTCCCTGCGGCAGATGCGTCGTGTATGAACTATTGCGTATTTGGGTACGAAGGTGTGGGGCATGTCGGAAACATGGGGGCCACTGGATCTTCTATTGACAATTCGACGGCACGGTGAGCTGAAACTTGCATGATACTATTGTGAATATGATGCGATGCTCAGAAGAAATGTCATGAAAAGGCACAGAGGCATGCAAAATTGCTTCACAAGTGCATCATACTATTAAGGCCATCCGAATTTACCAGGGAAAGCTTCGCATTCCACTGTGGCTGTGGTCATTCACTGTCGACTTCCTAGCTGAATTTTACATTTCGAACATACCGTATACAAGTGTTCTGCGGCACATGCCATTTTGCATGTAAATACGGAGGAGTGTCCAAGGCTTCGTGTTCTGCCTCAGCGGGACAGCAGATCTAGACTTCAGGCGGCAAACCAAAGCCCGGCAAATCGGCGAAAGCCTTCCGTTGATGTTAGCCATCATGCTACCGGTGGTACTTTGATCTTGCTTGTCAACATGGTCGGTATCACCGTCTCCAAGGCTATGGTTTTCCTCTTGGACAGCACAATTGAGCAAGGACGGTCTGCCACGAGTGTCGATGGAATTTCGCGCCCCTCCCCCACCCCACCCCCACTCCCCACTCCCTGCAGCATACAGACAGTGGCAGCTGGAAGCCGGTACACATAATTCGGTGGCGTCGTTTCTAGCCGCCTGTCCGCTCGACATGTTGTAGCTATCTGACAACGTAACAACATTGTCATGCAGATGCTGAAGAATGTATTCGAATTGTACGCTGGGGACCATTTTTACGTCGGCTCGATGATCGTATGCCCGGGTTTTTGTGTCTTTTCAGTATACAATTGTGTATGACGTTCAATTAATGACAGTTGGGAAAAAAAAACTTTGAAAAATACATGATGGTTTGATTGGTGTCTATTCCCGCCAAACCCTACACGCGATTCTTGCTCTGTACCATTTTAGTAATCTTCCAAGTTCAGAAAGGTTGGTTTCACGAGTAATCAAGCAGAGTATTGCGGGTATGGTGTATTGGTGAAGGATTACATTCGTTCTTTAAATACAGCACACATCCACAAACGGTAAACAGTTCATATACGGCAGGGTGAAGCTGACAAACACGCGACAGAGCCAAACAGCTGACTTAATACTTGGCGGGCTGGTAAGACGGGGCAGGGTAGGAAGGCCTGTGGGCGGGCTTGTAGGCAGGGGCAGGCTGGTACGCCGGGTACTGGGCCTCGCCAGAGTAGCTGACCTCAGCCACGTTGCCGGAGTAGGCATCGGCAGTGTTGTATGTCACCGTCTGGGTACGGCCGTCGGGAAGGACAACAGAGTAAGAGCCCTGAGTGCTGTAGCCGTCACGGGCCTCCTGGGCGTTGAACTTGGCGTCGTAATCGCTGTAGCCGTGGACATCGTAGCCGTAGTCGTACTTGGGAGGAGTGTCATAGCTCTGCTCGTGACCGTAGCTGGGCTGATGGTGGGCCGGGGCCGGGGCATAGGTGGGCTTGTGGTAGGCCGGGGCCGGAGCGTGGTAGCTCTGGGCGGCAGCAACGGCAACAAGAGCGGCGACGACGAAGAACTGAAAGGAACAGAGAGCAAATATCATTAAGCGGAGTGGTGGTTGTTAATGCATGTGTGATGTGCGAGCACTTTGGAGAGAAAATGAGAGTAAATATCAAAATGCAAGGACACAGCGAATATGTGACAGAGTGGGGAAGGCAACTAAAAAGACCAGACTCGTTCGTCTGTATTTGTTGCGTCGGATAAATGCGGCAAGCGACATGCATGTAGAACAAGAGCGCATGCCGTGGCGTCACATGCACGGCATGATACGCGAGCCGGTACCAGTGGAGTCGGTACCAGTGGAGCCGGTACCAGTGGAGTCGGTACCACTGGAGCCGGTACCAGTGAAGCCGGTACCATTGGAGTCGGTACCATTGGGTCGGTACCATGGAGTCGGTACCAGTGGAGTCAGTACCAGTGGGCCGGTACCATTGGAGTCGGTACCAGTGGAGTCGGTACCAGTGGAGTCGGTACCAGTGGAGCCGGTACCAGTGGAGCCGGTACCAGTGGGTCGGTACCAGTAGAGTCGGTAGCAGTGGAGCCGGTACCAGTGGAGTCGGTACCAGAGGAGCTGGTACCAGCGGAGCCGGTACCAGCGGAGCCGGTACCAGTGGAGCCGGTACCAGTGGAGCCGGTACCAGTGGAGCCGGTACCATTGGAGTCGGTACCAGTGGAGCCGGTACCAGTGGAGTCGGTACCAGTGGAGCCGGTACCAGTGGAGTCGGTACCACTGGAGCCGGTACCAGTGGAGCCGGTACCAGCGGAGCCGGTACCAGTGGAGCCAGTACCAGTGGAGCCGATACCAGCGAGCAATGAGGTTATCGTTTCTACCGGCTACCGTTTCATATACGTTATGATGGTTCACTGCCACGTCAATGGTCCATTTATACCACCCTATCCCACTCCCTGTTTTTTAGATTGAACAATAAATTGTAATAAATATATAAATAAATAAATTGAACATTGGACAATACGGGAGCCGGTACCACTGGTAATCGGCAAGGCAAGGCAGTGGGGAGTGTCATAGCTGATGTGTGAACGCGCCCTTGTCGATTTAATGTTTAGTTGCCCGTGGCCCTTACGACTGTTTTTAGTGCTATTCCAGATATGTGAAGGGAGATTCTCCCGGTGCTGCCAACTCACCTGCATGGTGTGACTGCGTTGGATCTGGTGGACCAAGTGCTGTCTGCTGTCGGCTCGCGCCTATTTATACTGCTTCACGGTCGCAGTTTAACCCGGGGTCATGCCGGGAAAGGGGCGTGGTTGCTTCAGGGGCCGGGTGTGTGAATGTGGGTCAGGAGCAATGGAGTTCCATGGAGCGCACACCTGGCTCGCTCCCATTCATCCCTTGAGTAGCTCTGTCTACCAATGTTCCTGATCCCTCTCGCCCATTCATGGCGAGGACATGCAGACATGACATTTCTGTGGCAACTTTTTCTCTCACTTTTGGGGGAACTACTCATTCTTGAATTAGTGGCCGGTTTGTCTCATTCCTGTCATTCCTCTAGCTGTTCCTCCACAAGGTGCGTGTGCTTTTATGACTAGGTACCTCTTTTAGGGGGTTACGTTTTCACTCGTTCTGCACCAGAAGTAACGCTTAATATATGTTAAATATTGACATGCGACAGAGACGATGAGAACGACGTGCGGAGGACCAACAAATCCGCATTAGGAAGCTGTCAGCATGCCGTACTCCGCCGTGTGGCGGCAACTTCGTTAACCTGAAATTGGTTTCCGTTATTTTTAATGGGATTGTTGGGAAGGCTGATGCTATTCCAGTCCCATGCGCGTTCATGTCCTCACCCAAGGATTCCCTCGGGTGAGAGCATGGACGCGTCACCTCAGTCACCTCACCTTGACGTCTCAAGTTGAAATCCGTCAAGCTGCCAAGTTAGCTGAGCCCGTAGGCTCGGGAGCCCTGCGTGCCGGCCGGCCGGCGGCGGGTCACCGCAGCGGCGACCTTGCGCCCGCGCTGACCCCGCCGTCGCGGCGTTAAGCCGAGCCGGCGGGCCGTGCCGGCCGGCCGGCGGCGGCCCCAGCGGCGACCTGCGCGCGTGACCCGCGCGCGGCTTGGGGGTCACGCAGCGGCGACCTTGCGCCCGCGCTGACCCCGCCGTCGCGGCGTTAAGCCGAGCCGGCGGGCCGTGCCGGCCGGCCGGCGGCGGGTCACCGCAGCGGCGACCTTGCGCCGCTTTGACCCCGCCGTCGCGGCGTTAACTGCCTGGCGGCGGCCGACTGTGGACGGCCGGACGCCGCCGAAGTTGTCCCGGCGGGGCGTAACGGGCGCGCCCGGCCGCGTGCAGTTCTGCACACCCCCGGACCGCCCGGCACCGCTGCCGTGCAGTTCTGCACACCCCCGGACCGCCCGGCACCGTGCAGTTCTGCACACCCCCGGACCGCCCGGCACCGTGCAGTTCTGCACACACCCGGACCGCCCGGCACCGTGCAGTTCTGCACACCCCGGACCGCCCGGCCGCGTGCAGTTCTGCACACCCGGACCGCCGGCACCGTGCAGTTCTGCACCCGACCGCCCGGCCGCGTGCAGTTCTGCACACCCGGACCGCCCGGCCGCGTGAGTTCTGCACACGACCGCCGGCACGTCAGTTCGCACCGGACCGCCCGGCCGCGTGAGTTCTGCACACCGACCGCCCGGCACGTCAGTTCGCACCCCGACCGCCGGCCGCGTGAGTTTGCACACCCGGACCGCCCGGCCGCGTGCAGTTCTGCAACCCGACCGCCGGCCGCGTAGTTCTGACCCCGACCGCCGGCCGCGTGCAGTTCTGCCGAGCCCGCCGCGTGAGTTCTGCAACCCCGACGCCCGGCACTGCAGTTCTGCACACCCCGGACCGCCCGGCACCGTGCAGTTCTGCAACCCCGGACCGCCCGGCACCGTGCAGTTCGAACCCGGACCCCGGCACGTGCATTCTGCACACCGCCCGGCCGCGTGCAGTTCTGCACACCGACCGCCCGGCACGTGCAGTTCGCAACCGGACCGCCCGGCACCTGCAGTTCTGCACACCCCCGGACCGCCCGGCACCGCTGCCGTGCAGTTCTGCACACCCCCGGACCGCCCGGCACCGTGCAGTTCTGCACACCCCCGGACCGCCCGGCACCGTGCAGTTCTGCACACCCCCGGACCGCCCGGCACCGTGCAGTTCTGCACACCCCCGGACCGCCCGGCACCGTGCAGTTCTGCACACACCCGGACCGCCCGACACCGCTGCCGTGTTGCGTAACGCCGCCAGCTCAGACCTTGGCGAAGGCGGCCCAGAACACCAGTTTCTCGGCCTGTGCGCTGAGACAAACCGATGGCGAATGTCGCACGCTGTCGTTCAAGCGTGACGTCATGTGTATGCTGCGTCGTACTGGTCCGGCGAGCGCATGAATCGATTCTGATCTCGAACGTGCTTCTCTCCTGCTGCTGGCCATCGATTCAGTGCGTCCAGACAATGTACTGCAGCTGTTGGGCGTTGGCTTGGCAGTGCGCGCCAGACGCTTCCCACATCTCGGATTACCAGATCGCTAACTACCGAGGTCAGCAGCGGCTGCTCCGTCGGCAGCAGGCACCTGCCGAATCGCTCTGGCTTGATTAGTCCTGCCGAGAAGTGAGCTCACTGCGTGTAATGATGCACTGTCAGCACCGAAGAGAATGCGTGTTGTCACTTGGCACACCAGTCACGCGCTGAATTTGCGTTCGATGTAGTGAGCAGACGGCATGATGAATTTGCAGCGCAGCACAGCGGAGAATTGCCACGCCCCCGACGGGCGCCGTCAGCATGTAAGGAGACCACAACCTGCTCGGTCATGACCGCTCCCGGTGCGAGGTCACGGCGGTGTGCAACGACCGCCGCCTAGCACGGGCACCCGGTGCAACGAGACCCCTGTGCACGATTGCGCAATGCACTTTGCACGACGGCGGACACCCAGTTTCCACGCGTGGGCCTGCTGTAGTCGTGGGGCCAGAAGGCGCTGGCCTGGTGGACAGTGTGAAGACATGGGTCGTTGGTCGGTGCTGTGTGTTGGGCGTGTTTTGATTTTGTGATGCGTGCCTCTTGACCTGGTGGGATCTTGTGACCGAGCCCGTCGAACACTGGATGTCGTTGCTTGCGTTGTGTGAATTAGAGACTGCAAATGTAAGGACGGAAAGCCCGTTCAGAACTGGCGGGCTCTCTTACCATGCCTTTTGATGTATGCCATGCCGCGCTTTGGCCCGGTCTTCTGCAAATGCATGGAAAAAAGATATTACAACAGAAGTAAAATTGTTAGCGTACTTTCAACTTAATTATCATGATTAACATGTCACATGTGAACAACAATTCCAAATAGCATTTCATGGTTTATATAACGGATTTACATTTTAATATAATTTTCTCCTTCTCCAATCATTTCCAAATTCTGTTTATATATAGGTTTAGCACCAATTTGCCTTTTTGACAATACTTGGTGATATTGACGCATTATATGCAATATGCCCCAAGTTTACATGTTGTTCCCTGACATTGCAGTGCCTTAAACAGATCAAAGATACTGGTTGGCATGGTAGACGTGGCGAACAGAAAAATGTTTCACGCTTTAAATGGTGAACTGATTGGCCAACCGTGGGTGTGTACCTGCTACCGGCGTTACACAAAAACGAAAACCTTAAAGCGTTAGTGGTCCACTCAATGTCGTCGTGCCTTTGGAAGCATATGAGCCTACTTAGCTATGTTACCTACCTTTGAACCGTGCACAGAAAATACACATTGGTTGCCCGCCCAATTTCTGGAGTCCTTTGGTCTTCATTGGGATTTAGCAAACTTGGACTTTTGCCAAGGTGTCTTCTTACCTACATCAGCATAGCACAGAAGCCCAAACTCACTAATTTGTGCAGACCTCTTATGTACGCCCATATGCTCACAACCCTTAGCTTCTGGGAACCCACAGTGTATTAAAATTATAAGCAAATTAAAAGACAACACAACGTCAATAGTGGATCACAAATACAACCCACAACATGCCAATAGCCTGCTGATACGTCACATTCCACGTCGGCTGCTAATTCACATTTGTCACGCCACTCGTCGGAGTTCGCTGCTGCGAGCGGATGGCAGCTGCTGCAGAATCTCGGTACATCACTGTAGCAATGGCCGCTGCTGCGGAATATCGGCACATCACTGTAGCAATGGCCGCTGCTGCGGAATATCGGCACATCACTGTAGCAATGCCTCCGCTGCTGCAGAATTCGGCACATCACCCTCCTGCTGCAGAATGTCAGCACACTACAATGGCATTGCTGCAGAATCTCGGCACATCACTGTAGCAATTCCCCGCTGCTGTAGAATCTCGGCACATCACTGTAGCAATGGCCGCTGCTGCAGAATATCGGTACATCACTCTAGCAATGCTCTGATGCTGCAGAATGTCAGCACGTCACTGTAGCAATGGCATTGCTGCAGAATCTCGGCACATCATTAACAATGGCCGCTGCTGCAGAATCACGGCACATCACTGTAGCAATGGGCGCTGCTGCGGAATATCGGCACATCACTGTAGCAATGGCCGCTGCTGCAGAATCTCGGCACATCACTGTAGCAATGCCCCGCTGCTGCAGAATGTCGGCACACCACTGACAAAATATGCGTGTGTCAAATAGTATCTGACAGCTTCTTCGTTTTGCCACCGGTAGCAGTGAACCACGTGTTGTTGGTTTGAGCCCATCCGCAAATGATTCGATCAGGTCTAGGTAGTCAGGTGAAGAGGAATTTATCACTTCATGGGCTCCACCATTCCCACCACTTATCATCATCAAATTCGTTAAAAAATGGACATAGGTATCAATCCGGATTTACTGACAGACAAGCATTTGCAGAGGTACTTAACTATATGCCCACTCCTTTTGTTCAGAATGTGCTAAGCTGGTAGCATGGAGTTATGGTGCTGAAAATAGAGGGTGTAGGAACGCCCAGAGGTTGCGTCCAAATGATAATGTAGGTAATAAGATATGCCGTTCATATTATCTTCTCTTATGGATGTGCCCCTGATTGTGATTGGCCTTGAACATTCTGTCTTTGATCATGCTCATAGATGTGGAACGTTTGCTAGTAACAGGTGTACATTGGCAGTAGATTCAGTACCGATCTTTGAGTATGTGATGTTTAAGAGATTGGCCATGGTAGCACAATGGGGTCGATAGTATCTCAATAACTCAGGATATGCTACTGATTATGTAGTTACGTTCTCGTTTTTCTTTACATAATATCTTCCTTGCATAGGCTTACCCCAGGCGTGCTCCTGTAGCTCTTTCTAATCCTTAAGCTTTGATTTCCTTATTTCTTATGATTTAGATTGCTGTCATCGCTAATTGCACCTTGATAAATTTATTGAAAATTCCTTAAGTCTCATCTACTTTTGGAATCATAAGCTGTGTAGTAGGAGGATGGGAATTGAGAAAAATGGAGTGGGATTCATGCCCGTAGAATTGTATCTGTGTGCATCGGATATTATACTAGTAAGAGGTGTAACTGACGGTGAATTCAGAGCCGGCCTTCGAGCAGGTGATGCTGAGGAGATTAACCATGGTGGCACAATTGGGAAGATACGTTCTCCAGGACTCAGAATATATCGCTGATTAAAAGGTTTCAGTCTGTTGTTTTCTCTTCATATAGGGCATGATCCAGATGGGCGCCTCTTATTAAGCGTTATACCTTCATGTATTTATGCGTTATTATATGGACTGCCTTCAATTGTACTCTCACCTCCATTTGAGTACTCAATAATCAGTTATACTGTCGTATACGCATAAAGAATATGCCGGTCTTTTGACCGGATTTCACTGCATTTCCACAGGGCTAACGTCGGGCCTGATAATAGCAGACCGGCCGGGCCCTGGGTTTGGTCCCAACATGTTTCATATTTGTCACCTCTAGTGTGAATGAGCAAAGCATGCTGCTTCGCCATTCAAACCAAGCATCGTACGTGCCTCTTTTCATGCTGCTAACTCGTGTCCCTTCTTGCAGGTATGTCCAGATGAAACACAATTTGCCGTAGGCCATAATTCAACTTCGTCGGTGTCGAGCGCAGTTAGCCTTGGCGCTTCAAGAGTCTCTCAGTGAAACTCTACATATGCGGTGAGTGTCGCTGTCTCTGGTGTCCCAAAACGTCGATGGTGATCACAAGATTCCTGGCATGCTTCAAAGCCCACAATCAGTTGTCATTCAATATAGCTGATCTTCGATGATGAATGATATATTCCTACGACGAATCCATCAATTATATGTTTTATGATTTTGATATGGCTCAGTGCTTCAACGAGCCCAGCGGTTCCCGGTACGTTTCCCAAACATAAGGATAACCTTTCCAGATTATCAGCCTCAGCCAGCTGTCAAGTTCAAGTCAGCCATATGGCCTGATGATCAATCTCGGCAGTGCTGTGCTCACTGCAATATTCATGAGAACAAAGTTATCCTCTTAGTGCATATATGCAGGTCGTATTAATCCACGGTACGTTCACAACATACCGCAATATTGATCCTAGTAACGTACCGATGATAATGTAAATATACAGACGAGAACAACTATTGAATATGAAACCGGTGGGATTGTGGCATGGCGGTAATGCGGGTAGGATCAACGATTTTGAGCCATGTGATGGTACACAGGGATATCAAACACTTCGCCGTGTTGCGGTCACGCTCTACTAATGCGCCGCACGTAAAACCCAAGTGTGAGAGAGGATGTGGCTGTGCTGTGTCGGTCTCCAGGGCAAGCCGTCAATGACATACTAGGGTGGGTTTGCTCGGAGAAGTTCGGTTCTCGTGGGTGTTCCGGCCGTCGCGGTCCTGTGCGAGGAACTGCGCCCCTTAGTCGGAGTTGCCGTAGACATCGTACCAGCAGCTGTGTTGTGTCGGCCTTCGTGGCTGGTGGTAGTGAAGCAGGGCGCGTAGCCCATGGCGGTTTAGGTGAGAGTGTGGGCGGTGGTAGTGACGGAGGTGTAGCCGGCGGTGGTGGTAACGGAAGTGTAGCCGGCGGCGGACGATGATTAGCCAATGGTGCCTGGTGGGCGCCGAGAAGTCACGGGTCATCGCTACATTCCAGCAAGGATGTTTTTCCAGGGCGTCGACTTGTGGACAGCCCAAGATCACATGTGAATATGTCAGCATTGTGACCACACTGACACAATAAGTCATTACTTCTACTCTTGTAGAGTTGTGCAACACTTTGGGGTATGGTATTTAGATTCATGAACACAAAAATCCACCCCAGACAAATCAATTGTAGGGTATATAGCACATTATTCGGTGAAATTAGGGGGAAGCATTACTTAAATTGATGAACAGTACTTGCCCACATGTAAAACCCAGGGACAAATGCTATTGTGCCATACTTTCCAGGAGTACCTGGAGACTGTCTGTGCCACTGATGGCCGGCGCCTGCTGTCCTCTGGGATGGTAAATCCAAGGCGTTTAGAGCCCAGTGGACACTTTTGTGGGCGATTAGCTCCGGCGGTAACAATAATGCGCGTGATGTGTGCGATGTGCTGCGGTGTTTAGAGGATGTGATTATCTGCAATGTGCTAAGTTAATTAGCTTGTGGTGTGCCTATTAGATGCTGGATGGACGTGCTTTAGCGTAATGTTTGTGCGTGGGATAGATAAATGCGATTATTTTAACACGTATTTAGCGCTGTCAGTGAATCGTGTCTGGTGTTTGGGGCGGGGGAAAGAGTATGCCGAAAAATGAAGAGAGAAAACGAGGAAGAAACCTAATCACGGGTGAGTAGCCGGAGGTCATGCAGCGTAGACCTTCATCGATGTCTGTATCACGGAAAATATTTGGGCAGTGCAGCTTTGCTTCACCAATATTGTCTTCCAATATATATAACACCAACGCGTCGTTCGAGGTTTGCGCTTTGATCGCATCATGCTAGCAATTAACACAACAAATATTGTACGGCATGTATAAGCCTTTATGTATTCGTCACGCCACGCATAAATACACCAGGTACACTGAAAATATACCACCAACGACTTAGTACTTGGCGGGCTTATAGGCGGGAGCAGGGCTGTAGGCACGCGCAGGCTTGTAGGCAGGAGCTGCCTTGTACGCAGGCGCAGCGTGGTGTGCGGTGTACTGCGCCTCCCCAGAGTAGCTGACCTCAGCCACGTTGCCGGAGTAGGCATCGGCAGTGTTGTAGTTCACCGTCTGGGTACGGCCGTCGGGAAGGAGAACAGAGTAAGAGCCCTGGGTGCTGTAGCCGTCACGAGCCTCCTGGGCGTTGAACTTAGCATCGTAGTCGTTGTAGCCGTGGACATCGTAGGTGTAGTCGTACTTGGGAGGAGCGTCATAGCTCTGCTCGTGACCGTAGCTGGGCTGGTGGTAGGCCGGGGCCGGAGCGTAGGTGGGCTTGTGGTAGGCCTGGGCCGGAGCGTGGTAGCTCTGGGCCGCAGCAACGGCAAGAAGGGCGGCGACGATGAAGAACTGAAACAGGGATAGCACGCATTCCGTCACCTTCCTCAGGAACATTTTCCCTGGTGCACATCGTAATAATCCACGTGAAGTAAATATTAATTATATCATAGTTATCGCATGAAGCCTTTCGTATTGCCGCAATCCGTGACAGGATACAAGATGCATCTGGTATAGTTGTTGGGTTTGGCTTTACTCCTTCCAGATACAGGTCTCCGCACTGTCATAGTTCACACCGACCATGTACCTTCCAACCGTACCTTCATGTTTGCTGGAGGTGGTGTGTTGGTTCACTGGTGCTGATCAGTGGTGTCCGGCCGGCTTTATACGCCGCCACTGACCTTGTGTGGTTACGGTCAAGGTCACTGACAGTGCCGGTCCTGTGGTCCGGAAATCTGGCCACACCCCACTGCTGGAGAAAGCTGTCAGATGTGGTGCTGGCACGCATATAGCTGGAAAGCCGAGAATCTGACATGTTCGTCCAATGCAATTTTTGGTCGTTTATCTAATCAGTAGCGGCGCCGCGGTAGCTCAGTTGGTAGAGCGTCGGACTCTTGATCGCAAGATTGTGGGTTCGAATCTCACAACCACCTGATTACTGAATCATTACTGAATCCACCCGCGACCAACCGGCGTGAGAGGTTGGCGACGCTATATAAACTAGGGGTTGAATGCGTCGTAAAAGAACCCACGGTTCTTATCTAATCAGTAGCCTTACTCGACATCCAACGTGACTGGCAGTCCTATAATAAGCTTCTGTTAGGGGCCAATGGCGGACACGTTTTTGGTGCTTTAAATAGTCAAATTTGGTAGCTATTCCTTGATGTGTTCGTTTGATCTCTTCACATAGAATCACCACCAGAAATTTAATATCGTCCACCACCAGTGCTAGAGCACCAGTTACTCTGCTCTAGGGAAGTATCGGCTGAATAAGGCAGCTCTGACATCACCCGCCGATCAGCTCATTTTTTCGTCTAATTGTATAGCGGAACAAACGCTCGCATTTATTTCGATATCTGACTGAGTTTGCGTTTCATCAAAATTGTGCACTTGGTTGTAAGGTACAACTTTTGATGGCAGTTATGGTGTGAAGGTTGGTTGGTTGGTTATTAGTTTCACGACACGTCGACCGTTGAGTCATGTAGCGTCGCCAATCTCTCACGCCGATTGGTCGCGGGCGAAGAGTAGCGACAGATGAGACTCGAACCCACAACCTTTCGATTGTGAGACGAGCATCTTACCCCTAGACCACTCGTCCCCATGGTGTGAAGGAATGCATTTAGAAAGGCATCTCGTGACATTTGCTCGGGGAATTTGAACAAACGAAAGCCATGTTCTAATTAACACGGGCATCACTTAAGAGCACCCACCAAAAGCAACCGAAAACCATCTGCGTCGAGCTGATTTGTGCTGTTTGTGGTTAAGCGCTGATTGGTCAATGCGTTAGCGTCGTTTGTGCTTGATCTTTTCGGAGACTGTAATTATTTGATTCTCGGCAAATGCGTGTCGCTTGCGTTCGCAGACCGGGACATTTGGTTTACGTCAGTCTTTTGGTTAGGTTTCAACGTGAACGCAATTCCGTGCCAGCAAAAATCGCAACGTCTCGCAGAGCGTTTCATGAATCAGCCCGAGTTTTCTGTTGGTTTTGAAGAATTGTGCTGCTAAACTAGCCGAACTGTAAACTTAATCGACACTTATGGCGCACCGTGGCAAATAACCACGCTAAAATGCCCCACAGCTTAGGTAGGCCTATTACTGTACCGTATAATATTATGTCGATTTCGATATTTTTGCAACACGAGAAAAAGTTATTTCCAAATGGTCGCAATATGTTATTAACTGCTCTCATTCCAGTTCAGGAGGACCTCCAGTTACATGCTAACTGAGAAAGCAGTTGCCCTCGTGGTACCCACTGGACGACTGCCATTGTTCTAGCATTACTGCAGCTGGCCGGAGTTCGTTGGATAGAGACTGCGGCCCCCGCAGTACCTAATGGACGCCACCTCCGGCAGTCGAAGTCCCTTACATGAGGCGCTGTAGTTCAGGGTGTGATTTCGTTAGAAATTCCGTTTGTCAAGACATTTTTAACACGCGCACTTGAGGGGGAGTGGCGAAATCCGCCCACCCCTCCGGTTTTTCGTACATAGCTCCAGATTTTACCGGTAGATATACGCCATTTTTGCGTACCTGCTTAGAAATGTCCGGAGCGTCGTTTAAACTAAGAAAAACGGAATTCATCCGAAAATTGTCCAGTTAGGGGCCGTTAAAACGCGCCCTGGAGGGCCTCTGAGAATTACGCGCACTGGAGGAGAGGCGGATTCCGCCCCCCCTAAGATCTCGGCTCCTATTAAAGCTGGAGGCACAAAATTCGCAATGTGGATGGGTACGGTAGTGAACTCTATCGTGTGCAAATTGCATGACCTTAGGTCAATATCTTCAGGGTCAAATGAGGTCAGATTTGTCAAAATTTTCTCGTTTTGCGTGGCTTAGCTTGTCATTGTTATGGATCGCTGTGATTGTGCTTAAATGCTCCAAAATGGGCATCAGTGATGTCTTGGACATTACGAATGATGCAATACAGGTGCCAGACCCGACATTTGACCTCAGGTCACATATATAGCAGCACTTTATCAGGTCAGTTACCTGTTCCAGTTACCGGAACCGGTCCGCCCGCCCGACTGCCCCGTCGGGCAGTTCGGAACAATCGGCTTCGCGAAGAAAGGAGTGAAGTACATGAATAAAGTATGGAAGCGCAATGACAAACAGTACAAACGACAAACAGTAGTGCATTTATGACAACATTCCAGTTGATCAAGTTTGGTTCCATTAACCTGTCATGAACTTGACCTGACTTGACCTCGGTGACCTAACATGGCCTTGAAGCTATATAGCATATCAATATACATCAAACAAGTCGCTAGTGTTGCCAAGAACACTTTCCCTTTGCGGATATACGGGAAGCGCATCAGCGCCGAATTTTTTGGTCCGGCGCAAGGAATTGTTGTGACTTTAGCGGACCCTAACTTGATAATTTGTCGTCCGATTTCCATTGTTCTTACTTTAAACGACGCGCCGGTCATTTCTAAGCAGGTACGCCGAACATCTCGTATATCGACCGGTAAAATCTGCAGTTATGTACGAAAAACCGGAGGGGTGGGCGGATTTCGCCACCCCTCGGGAAGTGTTCTTGGCAACACTAGCGACTTGTTTGATGTATATTGTTATGCTATATAGTTTCAAGGTCATGTTAGGTCACCGAGGTCAAGTCAGGTCAAGTTCATGACAGGTTAATGAAACCAAACTTCGTCAACTGGAATGTTGTCATCCATGCAAATGACTGTCATGCGATTGATGTCGCTTTGCATGTTATAAAGTCATAAAGTGTTAAGGCTTAATAGGAGCCACAGGGGCCCATCTGGGTTAAGCCTATCTAGAAAAGGTACTAGAAATGTACATGCTCTCACCCGAATCCATCCCTTATCTCAAGTTCCTAGGAAGCTATATATCCCAGCCTATCTAGCACCATTCACTTGCTATTGCATAACACACTCACCAATTACAAACTCCTCCCCTCATACCCATTGTGCTACCATAGCCAATCTCATCAGTATCACATCCCAAAGGAAGGTGCTGAATCCACTGCTAGGTACACCCTATATAAAGTTATAAACCGTTTAGACTTAATAAGAGACCCAAGGGCCCATCCAGTTAAATCTGTAAATGAAGGATACCATAAGCCTGGTAAAAAGACCCTCCCCAACCATCCCACATCCTGAAGAAACCAGTCCTCCAATATCCCACATACCTATCAATGCCTATCTACCTTAAACCCTAATGTTACTCCCTACACATTCTGAAAACTACTGTTTGTCATTGGGTACCTAAGCGTTTCCATACTTTATTCATATACTTCACTGTTTTGTTCGCGAGGCCGATTGCGCCGAGCCGCCCGACGGAGCAGTCGTGCGGGTGGCCTGGTTCCGGTAACTGGAACAGGTAACTGACCTGATAAAGTGCTGCTATATAGGTGACCTGAGGTCAAATTCCGGGTCTAGCATTTGTCTTGCATCATTAGTAATGTCCAAAACATCATTGATGCGCATTTTGAAGCATTTAAACACAATTACAGCGATCCATAACACTTACAAGCCAAGCCACGCAAAACAAGAAAATTTCGACATATGTGACGTCATTTGACCTTGACGATATTGACCTAAGGTCATGAAAGTTGCACACCATAGAGATCACTACCGTATGCATCCACCATGTGATTCTCGTTACTCCAGCTTTAATAGGAGCCGAGATCTTAAGGGGGTGGGGGGCGGAATCCGCCCCTCCCTCCAGTGCGCGTAATTTTCAGAGGTCCTCCAGGGCGCGTGTTAAGATGGCAGTTCTTGCTAGTGAAGTAAATGAGACCACAGCTATGACTGGGAAGGAGGCCGTGCCTGACCTAAGATAATAGCGGAGACCTCGTGCATTAGTGAGTCTCCTTTCCAGTGCAGGGTTAGATAGTCATTCGAGTGCCAGTTGACACCCAGAAGGGAACAGTTTGTCACTCCTAGCTCCAGTTTACTGAGGAATTCCGCCCTCGCCACTGGTGTAGCTGTCTGCAGCAGCAGACGGCTACTCCAGTGGCGGTGGCTCCAAACTGCAGCAATGCTATTGTTTTCCAACGAAATGTTTTCAGGTGAAGATGGGCAGCATACGCCTATTTAAATATGGTATAGAGCAGTGAGCATGATTCATGCAACATGAATTGGGATGGCACGATATTCTTCATGCATATGCGCCCCCGTGATTTATCCATTACCATTTAAGTTGGCATGGTGGTTCAGTATACAGGTAGGAGCCTCCATTAACATACCCCAATACCTATGCCCTATATTATGTTTGTGTTTTAAGGAGCACTACATGGCTCGCAATGGACTAGTTGCAGGTTGTGAGATATATACACCCAAATGAAAGAGGGAGTTCTAATTCGGACAATGATGGGTGTATCACCATTCATCAAACAACAGTTTTCTCAAAATTTACAAAGAACAGGTTTTGCGACCGTAGGTACTCCCTGGCCGATGACGTCACAGTTTGGGAATGCCGCCATTTCGGTCCGTTGCGGCGTTGGTTTAGTGCGGCGTCGCGGGGACGCTGGTTGGTAATGTTCCATTAGCGGTGGATTTATTGGCGAAATATGGGTTTCTTGAGTCGGTATACATGCACACCAGTATTCTTGTTAGTTTAAAGGGTAAAATATCAGTGCAATGCTGAAAACTTACGGGTGTATGCATAGGTAATCGGCGTGCGCCATTGTTCGTATTCGTGTGATTTCTGAGTGCATTTGTATCCTTCGACCAGTTTGATTTATGACCGATATTCGGTTGAGTTAAATAAGGCTAGAAATGATACATAAAACATGTTAGGTTTTGTAACCGATCTTATTTGTGCCAGTAACAACCCTGCTTAGGTATTATATTATGCCCTGTACATTCTGGTGTTTGGGTAAAATCTCTAGCAACATGTGAAACATCTGCTAAATGAATACCTGCCAAACTGGTTAGCCTGATGAGAAACTATGCTGCATTTTTGTCATAAGCAACCTCAAAATAAACTGGATAGGGTATTGGTGGAGCAGGTGTCATATAAACTGCCACATCAGATATAAAAAT
Organism: Ashinkailepas kermadecensis; assembly: GCA_034440615.1. NCBI lineage: Eukaryota > Metazoa > Arthropoda > Thecostraca > Neolepadidae > Ashinkailepas > Ashinkailepas kermadecensis. The sequence continues at coordinate 9,896 of JAOTOM010001766.1, read as the reverse complement.
GTGCCACTCATCCACCATGGTCCCAAACCAACTTTTCGGCACTGCTTAAGGGAATGGGGTGATTGCCACTTTTGGCTGATAAAATCCAGCAAGCGGCAGCAATTAATTTTTGCTGGCTGAAATACCAACCCTGGTATAGTATGGTATCATATACGCAGACCCTTCAAACAGTCTTATCAGACCACCTGACGTTCCCCTCCCCCCCCCATTGGAACCTATATCCCCCAATTTCAAGGGGTTATGTTGGGTTTCCCCATGTTTCTTGGTTTTAACAGCCCTGGTTATGTTAAAAGTTATGTGTTTGTACCAATCTGGTACATGTTATCCCAACATGGCAGCTCGTGTGATGCCTGCTCAACCAATGCCCTGAATAGTAGCCCCTGCATTGCTAGAGTAGGCGTGCCATCAAGCAGGGTGACACCAATTTTAAGCTTGGCTATGATAGCTCTTCGGTGACCTTGTTATCAACAGATTTAAGGAAATAAATGGCAAAGGTTCATCTAGACTTCCTGTTTTAAACATTGCAATATATTTCCTTCATTTATGACTGATATTAAGGACACAAAAAGGGGTCTCAGTCATCCCCTAAAATTCAAGTTACCCCACTTGATGGTAACACAGGCTACCCTTCAGATTAAAAATGTACCAGATTAAAAAAGGGTATTGCTCGAGCAGGCACCACATGAGGTGCAATGTCAGAATTAAAGTGTACCAGACTGGCCTTAAACAACCTATCTGACCAAGGCTGTTAGAGGAAGACTGGGATTCTGGTACGCAATGTAGCCAAAGTTATTGATTATTTCTGACTTTATCTTATACAATATACAACAGGACCTTCAATCAAGCCCACTTCAAGGCAGCCATTTTTACCAATCCCTGGGCTTGATTGAAGGTTCAGTGCCCTTAAAGGAAACCAGTCACCTTCATAATGAGATTTTGCGCCACATTCGTGTCTAGTCCATGAGTAGCTGAGCACCAAACTACGTAGGAAAAGGGTACTTAGGTGGGAGCCAGCCGATGCCTACACATGCCTCTGGAAATGTAAAGACGTCAATAATTTTGAAAATAACCCAATCCCATGTCTTTGTCAAGTCAGATACGTATACTCACATCAAAATGATCTCCGCAACACGATGCTGTCTTGTTTTCGGGTCATTTCTCCTTACCACTTTGCACCAGAGCTTTCTCCTTTTGCGATCACTAGGAACGAAAGCAAACAGTTTTTCTGGTGTAGTAATTGTTGTGTTGGTGCACTTAGGAACGAAACAATATCGGTAATATCCACCTTTCTCCTCCATTCTACAGCCGGAACACAACAACCCGCCGCAAAATACACGCAAATGCTAATGCCGGCCGGCGGCGACGAGTCCAGTACCAAACTGTGACGTCATCCAGACACAGCCAATCAGGATCGAGGAAATACATATGAGCAAAATAGGGCAACTTTGCTCATTCCAATGCAGAAAAAAATGCTCCCATGTGTTTCAGGATGTCCTAATTGACCAAGAATTCTCCACACACAAAAAAAAATTGCCAACCTGCAACTAGTCCATTCCCCAATGTTTGATGCGTGGCTCCATTCGTGTTGTTTTTAAAGTAGACAATGATTCTCAAACTGGTGGCTTCACCTGGCGTTTGATTAACCAATGCGTTCCGATTGTAAGTGTTTATTTTAAAATACAAGCTGTCGGTGGACCCCTGAAGCCAGTTCGTTATTTTGTACTCCCCAATTAAACCCTGCCACCACCCTGTGGAATTATAATTTCTGAAGTGGTAGAGACTGGGACTGTCGGTAAAAAAAAACGGCTCTTTAGAGGTCCACCATGTTGTGGGTATTCGAAGCGTGATGTTAAAATCGGCGTACGTTTCCACCAACATATCAACCCCATTTCAAACGCATATTGGCTCGTTCACACAAATCAGTTTCACATTTCCTCCCATCACTAAATGTCCTCTATCCGTGGTGACATATGCCATCCACGAATCTCCGTTACCATGGAATGCTGCCGGAAGACCGAGTCCCAGCAGTAGGAATAACCGAACTCATAGACCAAGGTACCTCTTTCAGCGCTCTTTATTCATCTTTTCACACATAAATACAACATTCATGCTCCGCTGGTGCCCTCCGATTTTAGTATTTGGCCGGCTTGTAGGCGGGGGCAGGCTTGTAGGCAGGAGCGGCTTTGTAGGCACGGGCAGGCTTGTACGCCGGGTACTGGGCCTCGCCAGAGTAGCTGACCTCAGCCACGTTGCCAGAGTAGGCATCGGCAGTGTTGTAGGTCACCGTCTGGGTGCGGCCGTCGGGAAGGACAACAGAGTAAGAGCCCTGGGTGCTGTAGCCGTCACGGGCCTCCTGGGCGTTGAACTGGGGTTCGTAGTCGCCGTAGCCGTGGACATCGTAGCTGTAGTCGTACTTGGCAGGAGTGTCGTAGCTCTGCTGGTGCCCCTGGCTTGGCTTGTGGTAGGCCGGGGCCGGAGCGTGGTAGCCTGGGGCGCTCTGGGCTGCAGCAACGGCAACAAGAGCGGCGACGGCGATAAACTGGAACAATGGAAGTTTTCGTTATGACCCCATCCGTGGTGTACTTACCTGAATTTACTGTATGCACGTATGAAACATTTTCCTGGTGTAGTGTTCCCAACAATTGTAATCCTGAACCCTAATTTTAAAATACATGCCCGGGTGTTATCCTAGTTGTTTTAAAAAGTTGCATTACTGCAAGCCATGGAAAAGCATTAATCCCATTGGATACTTTGAAATGGCTTCACTTATCTCCAATCCTATAGCTATTTACAGATACATGCCGAAGTGCCACGATTGCTTGTCCGAGCCATGTTTCTGCCAACATCGGTGCTGTACCTTCATGTTTGCTGGAGCTGATGTGTTGGTTCACTGGTGCTGATCAGAGGTGGCCGGACGGCTTTATACTCCGCCACTGACCTGCCGGGTGGTCATGGTCATGGCCACGACCGGTACCGGTCCTTCGGTATGACATACTGACCACGCCCCACTTAATGCAGTTATGGGGTGCAATATTGGCTCATTTGTAACCGCTGACAACCCGTTTGCATGCATAGTCGACTATCTGAGGTTCTCATACGATACACTTAGTGGCTGTTTATGTAATGAGTAGCCTTACTCAACATGAAATGTGAGGGGTAAAGCTATCTAGAACAATGCGCACAAGAACGAAGTCACAACGGGTCAAGTCGGCATTCCGCAACAAGGTTATATGACGCTTTTCTCCACGGCCCCTCCCTCGCTAAGCGTTCTTCGCTTCAGATTGCGGAACTGCACGTTGAAGTGCGAATCTCGTGGGTGTCACCACTTTAATGTGATGTGCTTCATACTTGAATGGTGGATTGTGTGATGACAGTCAGCGTATTTGTTGTCCATTTGGTTTTGTTCATATGCTGCTGATACACGGTTGACGTCGCTATCGATTCCGTCACAGGTTTCCATTTTTGCGCAATCGGTAGTGTTCTTCGCATGCTTGGAAGTACTCAAAAGCGACACAGTAGGTGTTTAGCAAAGGACGTACAACTGCACATCTGACGTATTTCGCTCACAATATGCGCCATTCCAAATGTCAGCCGCATGTGCACTGAATTGGATCCCTCCGTCGGTATGACCTTTGGAGACGTCGCGAAGGTCGAATTGTTTTAGTTGTTCCTCATATAACATGCTACGTACGTCGATTTGGTTGGATACCTAATGACGACATCCATGTTTTGGATTCGGGGAAATTACGAAGTTGGCAGAAATAGCTGAGATCTTTCTAGTCACTGTCTTGAGCATTATGATAACAAGTATGGCGATAGGTACTGTTCTTAAAGCTCATCATGATCAGATTACAATATAGTTCCAAGTATTTTCGATCACTCGGATATTTCGATATGAAAGCATTTCGAGAGGAAATGAGTTTTCACATGGTCTTAATCACTTTCATAAATATTAAATGGTGAAGAAGTAAAAAACTACAAACATTCCCTTCAAGTAGAATTGTATGGTTAATGTTTGTGTGAGAAGTCTCCATGTAGCAGCTCATTTTATGTACAGCTACATTGCTACAAGTTTGCTTCATGTTTAACAACGTAGATAAGTTTGAATAGCTTGACATTACTATGGGCATGGTGTTATTTTTAAATCATTTTGATCAACGACTTTTACTTGAAGCATCATAAGCTATGGCCATGAAGATGGGTGTCACTGAAAAATGAAAAATATCCGTGATATCCCTCAAATAATTTCTTGATGTAAATTTAGAGAAGGGATTCTGAAGGCAAAGGCAGCCGTTACGATGACGGGATCGGTTACGATGACGGGACCGTTACGATGACGGGATCGGTTCCGGCCGACGCGAAGCCAATCTCGCCCTTCACTGTTGTGGCCGATACAGGCAGCAGGTGAAGTGACGCCATATGGCCTCAGCTGCTGAGTGCGTCGTAAAGCCACAATCCAATCCAAACAGGCAGCAGGTGAAGTGACGAGGTGACCGACCGGCCTTCACGCGGCGGCGACGGCGGCCGGAGGCAGTCGCCGAGGGAGTCGCCGAGGCGTGGTGGTCCCCCTAACGCCCCGGGCGTCCCGGCACCTGGCGAGAACCGGGGCTCTGCGCTTCAGCGCACTATGGGCCAGAATGGTTTCGTTAAAAAAAAGTTCGCCAAAACTCGACAGTTTTACTGTAGATCCTCTGCAAAATGTTCCCAGCATTCGAAAGCAGTGCTGTATTTTTGATGTGCCAGCACCTGTGTCCATCAATAACGTAGCAAGTCATGCTATTATAGCGTGTTTTTCTGTGTCGTTCCGAACGCGTTATTCCATTCTCAGGTTCTAAGTATTATCATTCTTCTTCCAATGCTCGAATCCGATAGTTTGTCATATCATCAATTTTTTATTCAGATCATGAGAAGTAGATAATGAGTAGTAATGAACGATTTGACCAATCCAGAACTTTCTGCATTTAATTTAGTGTTGGTAAGTAACACACGATGCAGATAATATATAGTTATCAAATGACTTGCACCACACGCTTTTACATTATATATGAACAATAACAATATGTCACCAAGTTGCATTAGGCACCAAGACAATTGTTGCCAGAATCAGTTTCTACGTTGAAAACCACCCCCGGCATCGACTTTTATGTATGCACTTTCAAAATGAAGTGACGTGTCACTTTTCTGGCCGTTCTGGCCCATGGTGCAGTGGACAACAGCCGCCGGCGTGGCGGTGCATGCCTGGCCGTGTACACCGCCTTGGTGTTGTACTGGCACGCGACGGGTGGATCGTCAGGGTTGTGGTTTGTGAGGCGTGCTGTTCCCGGCCCACTCCCGGCAGCCAACTCATTGTTCTGTGATGGAACGACGGAGAGCGTCGGACAGGTCGGCGAATGTCGCCTCGCAGGTCCCTGTGGTCGCATCGTCGTCCGTTCTGAGGTCTGGCTGCGACGCGGCGAACACCCAGGGTGGTCAGGGTTGGTATGTCCCGTCTCCGTGAGCTCGCCTCGCGGTCCGTGCTGAAGTCTGGCTGTCATATGGCGAACACCCGGCGTGGTCAGGGTTGGTATGTCCCGTCTCCGTGGGGTCGCCTCGCGATCCGTGCTGAAGTCTGTCTGTCATATGGCGAACACCCAGGGTGGTCAGGGTTGGTATGTCCCGTCTCTGTGAGCTCGCCTCGCGGTCCGTGCTGACGTCTGTCTGTCATATGGCGAACACCCGGGGTGGTCAGGGTTGGCATGTCCCGTCTCCGTGGGATCGCCCTGGTGGGGTTGTTTTCCCCAGAAACCCACTCGGTTTCTGGGGGTCAGTACAGTTCCCCGTCTCCCGTGTTGTCCATCACTGACGTCCTGGACCCGCGCGACGGTTTACTCCCGTAATGCCCAGCCGTTTTTCCTTGTTCCAAACTGTCAGATATGTTGGCGGAGGATATTTGCCACTGGACATTAAGCTGTTTTATATGAGATTAGGATGAGTTGCAGGAATTGCTGAAAAATCAAATTATGCTGATATCCGTCCTCCCTCGGTGCATGGCCCGTGTTTGCGTCCAAATGTAGCATAAACGCAAGTATTTCACACAGTAGTAACACTGATTTCGATACTTCGTCACAATACACTCGAATATGTGATGTGAGCTCAACATTTAGCGGTGGGTGCCGAAGTGTGGAAGTATTGATTCCAATTTGTGCATGTGTGCATCAAAAGCAGGCCGCTTCATTTAGCTCCCTCTTCCCGAAATCGAGCCATTTGACGAATATCGTGTACGTATCTTCAATTTAAATGCACTATGCCGAATTGTCGAATTATCACAGATACCCACACGTTTCATGGTACGTTTCGTATCGCAACCTTCCCGCTCAGTTTATGCCACATACAATCGTTAAGCGCGGCATCCGCATTCAACTACCACTGGCCACGCGGTAGACCGGCTTCAGAGCACGCAAGTCATGTGGCATGACGACATAGCCACGTGACCGGCGGCTGAATCAGCACGGCTCCCTGTGCCAGCACGGTAATGTACCTGCAGAATCCTTTCGATGAACAGATATGGTACGTGATTCCGAGAAAATGTCGAATGAAACCCGCCACCAATTCAACTTTGTGCAGACAAACCTGTGCGAAATTTGAACCCAGTGAAGAGAAGATAACACGTTCACAAAGCTTCCCAGCTATATATTCCTGATTGCGTCTCTAAATTATCGGGAAACCTCGAGGAGGGTGCTCTGCTACGAGTTTTAGCTCTCCCAGCACTAGGAATAACCTTCACAGGTCCATGTCCATAGTTTGGCACCATTTATTCATCTTGCCATGCATAAATACAACAATCACACGGTATTTGCGGCTTTCCATTTTAGTACTTGGCCGGCTTATAGGCAGGAGCAGGCTTGTAGGCAGGGGCAGGCTGGTACGCGGGGTACTTGGCCTCGCCAGAGTAGCTGACCTCAGCCACGTTGCCAGAGTAGGCATCGGCAGTGTTGTATGTCACCGTCTGGGTACGGCCGTCGGGAAGGACAACAGAATAAGAGCCCTGGGTGCTGTAGCCGTCACGGGCCTCGTTGGCGTTGAACTTGGCGTCATAGTCGTTGTAGCCGTGGACATCGTAGCTGTAGTCGTACTTGGGAGGAGCGTCATAGCTCTGCTGGTGACCATAGCTGGGCTGGTGGTGGGCCGGGGCGGGAGCGTAGGTGGGCTTGTGGTAGGCCGGGGCCGGTGCGTGGTAGCTCTGGGCTGCAGCAACGGCCAGAAGAGCGGCGACGACGAAGAACTGAAGCAGGGATAGCTCGCATTAAGACGACGTCTCTAATTCCTATCTTGCTTTACCTCAGGACCATTTGTCCGCTGTACACTTCGTAAAAATGCACATATAGAAATTACTGCTTTTAGTATAGTTCACTCATGAAGCATTTGGTTTTACTGGAAATAATGTCAAGGTGCCAGATTCATCTAGTATAGTTGTTCGGTACGGCTTTACTCCTTCCACATGCAAGCTTCCGCACTGTCCCAGTTCACACCGACCATGTATCGTCCAACCGTACCTTCATGTTTGCTGGAGGTGGTGTGTTGGTTCACTGGTGCTGATCAGTGGTGGCCGGCCTGCTTTATACTCCGCCACTGACCTTGTGTGGTTACGGTCAAGGTCACTGACAGTGCCGGTCCTGTGGTCCGGAGATCTGGCCACACCCCACTGCTGGAGAAAGCTATCGGATGTAATACTGGCACACATAAAGCTGGAAACCTGTCTGTCTGATATGTTCACCTCATGTATTTATTGGCCGTTTATATAATCGTGAACCCACTTGGAAATGGAACATGACAGGTAGACCAATAGTAAACCCGTGTTATATATCTCAGTAGGAAACTTGTTTTCAGTGCTTGAAGCGTGTCTAGTTTTCTGTTAACTGGTCCTGATTTTCTCGCTGAATATCTTGAAGTATAATGATCACCTGAAAGTCTATCTCATCCACCACCAATGCTAAAACAGAAACACAATGCTCTTGGAAAGTTTCGGCCGGCTAGATTTATATCTGACCTCACGTGTTTGTGGGCACATCTTCCTGCATGGATTTGTGCCAATGCAAAGCCTTGCATTTTCTTCTATGTCGATACGGTTGCGTTTCATCAGCATGATGCACGTGTTTGTGGTCTAGATATTGTCTGATGCAAGCTATGGTATGAAGGGATGCGTTGAGAAGGGTTTCACATTGCGTTTGCTCGCAGATTTTCACAAACGAGAACCAAATTCGAAAATAACGCATGCATCAATTGACGGTAGCACGGAACATGACAGAAAACCATCCGCTTATAGCTGATTTGTGCCGTTTGTGCTTTGCCCCTGATTGGTGAATCTGTCAGCCACGATCTGTGGTTGCTCTTTTCCTTCGCCCTCTTTTCCTTCGCCCTGCCCTGCGAGGCCGTGCCTCGCCTAAGATATTAGCTGAGACCCGGTGCATTAGTGAGTCTCCTTTGCAGTGCAGGGTTAGATAGTCATTCGAGTGCCAGTTGACGGCCAGAAGGGAACAGTTTGTCACTCCTAGCTCCAGTTTACTGAGGAATTCCGCCCTCGCCACTGGTGCACCTGTCTGCAGCAGCAGACGGCTACTCCAGTGGCGGCGGCTCCAAACTACAGCAATGCTCTTGTTTTCCAAGCAAATGTATTCAGGTGAAGGTTAGTAGCATACGCCTATTTAAATATGGTATAGAGCAGTGAGCGTGATTCATGTAACAAGAATTGGGACGGCAAGATACTCTTCATGGATATGCGCCCCTGTGATTTATCCATTGCCATTTAGGCTGGCATGGTGGTTCAGTATACAGGTAGGAGCCTTCATTAACATACCCCATTACCTATGCCCTATATTATACTGGTGTTTTAAGGAGCACTACATGGCTCGCAATTCCCGGATGTTCTATGCGTGGCTCCATCCGTGTTGTTTTTAAGGTAGACAATGATTCTCAACCTGGTTGCTTCAACTACAATGTGGCGTTTGACTAACCAATGTGTTCCGATTGTAGGTGTGTATTCTGAAATACAAACTGTCGGTGGTCCCCTGAAGGCATTTTGTTCTTTTGTGCTCCCCAATTAAACTCTTCCACCATGTTGTGGAATTCGAGTTTATAAAGCCGTAGGGAATGGGATTGTCGGTAAAGTAAATCCAGTTCTGTGGAAGTCCACCATGTTGTGGGTATTCCAAGCCTGGTATTAATATCGGTGTACATTTCCATCAACATATCTCAAGCCCATTACCCACGGGTATTTGCTCGTTCACACAAATGAGTTTCACATTGCCTCACCCCTAAATTTCCTCTATGCGTGGTGACATATGCCATCCACAAATCTCCGTTACCATGGAATGCTGCCGGAACACCGAGTCCCAGCATTAGGAATAACCGACTTCACAGACCAATGTACCTCCTTCAGCGATCTTTATTCATCTGTTCACACATAAATACAACATTCATACTCCGCTTGTGCCTTCCGATTTTAGTATTTGGCTGGCTTGTAGGCAGGTGCGGCTTTGTACGCGGGAGCAGCGTGGTACGCCGGGTACTGGGCCTTGCCAGAGTAGCTGACCTCAGCCACGTTGCCGGAGTAGGCATCGGCAGTGTTGTAGGTCACCGTCTGGGTACGGCCGTCGGGAAGGACAACAGAGTAAGAGCCCTGGGTGCTGTAGCCGTCACGGGCCTCCTGGGCGTTGAACTGAGGCTCGTAGTCGCCGTAGCCGTGGACATCGTAGCTGTAGTCGTACTTGGCAGGAGCGTCGTAGCTCTGCTCGTGACCGTAGCTGGGCTTGTGGTAGGCCGGGGCCGGAGCGTGGTAGCCCGGGGCGCTCTGGGCTGCAGCAACGGTAAGAAGAGCGGCGACGGCGATGAACTGGAACAAAGTAAATTTTCGTTATGAC
>JAOTOM010001765.1:0-79049 GCA_034440615.1 Ashinkailepas kermadecensis | reverse complement strand
TTTGTGGGGGCTATGGCCCCACCAATGTTGATCTTGCCCCTCCCCCATGTTGATTTGGCCCCCCCAATAACTTATGCTATTTTATGCTGATAAGAAAGCTAAAGGGAAAAAATGAAAAACACCATGCTAAGTAGAAACATTGATGTTAACCAGTACATTTTGTACTGAATAGAAACAGATTTGGATTAGATAGTGGACTGACTCTCCACCTTTTGCTGAAAAAATGTAAAATTGTGTGCAAAAACAAACAAAATAGCTGGAATTCCCCCCACTGTGGAAGTACAGCTTACATATTTCTGGGTTGGTTGGTTGGTTATTTGGGTTTACGGCCGCATTGGCTGAGTTGGTCATACAGCGCCCATACAACTTTTCTTGTTCCCACCTTAAAGCACAATAATACCCAAAAGTTTCCGAAAAAATTACAACCATGGTCACAAAAAATATATTTTTTTTTAAAATCAGCTTAGGTTAGGTTAGGCTCGGTTAGGTTTCTTTTTTAAGGTTGAGAATTTTCAGAAAATAAATTAAATGACATTTTAATTTAGTTTAATTTTTTGTTCTCAAAAGATAGGTTAGGGTAGGCTAGGTTAGGTTTTGTTGCATTAAAAAAACATTTATGTTTATGCTATGTTACCGAACTCAAAGCCTTTTTGGCATTATTTTGCTCACAACCTGACAAGTAAGCACAGAAAATAACTGGGTCCAACCATCTTAGTCACCTTCATAAACATGATATTCTGCATATTTTTTTTTTAAAGGAAAAAAGAACACCTTAGACCGCAAGGTTACCAAATAATTTGCAATTTTGGAGGGAAACTTTTTTGGAATTTTTAAAAAAAGGTTTCCAACTTGAAAAACCTAAGCTAACCTAACTTAACCAAACCTAACCCATTTGCTTGCTATATGGAGACAAATGTGTGTACAAACTTGTCTTGTTACCACCTTAAAGCACAATGATACCGATCTGGCAAGGTTAGGCTAGTTTAGTTGTTTACCTTGGAAAAAATTGCTCTATCATTTTCAAAAATAAAATAAAATCGGAAATTTTCCTTCACAAGCAGCTGACATTAGGTTCGGGTAAGTTGGGTTCGGTTGTACAATTTATAAAATTTTCAGAATATATATTGCTTAATTTTTGTTTCTATTTTTGTCTCCAAAGCAGGGGTGTCGATTTGTAACGATAGACGTATTAAATGTCACAAATCGTTATGGGCGTTCCTCAGAACATCCAAAATCGTAACATCCAATGAAAAATTCCAGTTACAGAAATTCCAGCGCCTAAAGTCTAAATTTGAGGTTACAGTGACAAATGTGACGGAGGTAAGACATTTGTGGTGCAATTGCGCGCAGTGTTTAATCCGGAGGCCAATCTCATGTGACGTCGTATTGCTTCGTTTTTGTACTTCGCACATTCTGATGTATCTGCGGATTGGTGTGATTTTAAATAGTGAATAAATAGCTTGCTGATATTTAATTCCCAAAGGAACAGTAGTTGAAGAAGTTGGCAGGTAAGCTTGAAAAGGTCCAGTCCATGCTTTTTTCTGATTTGTGCTCAGGGTTTCCATGTTAATATCACATAACTACCACGTTTGTCTTCAAGAAGAGCTGTTTTTAGTTTAATTTTATTAATATTTTCATTCCACTGCTCTTAGTGCCCTTTCTGCCCAGGATTGGGGTACCTAGTGTTGCATTTCCGTCCAGGGGTTGGCACACCTTTTGGTAAATTTACAGCTTAAGGTAATTTCTGATTAATTTTTTTCCATGCAATGTTTAGGAATGTGATGAACATGATGCTACTGCTCATTTTGGTAAATTTGTGTTTTAAGGTGTTTTATGAATTCGTGGAATGTATCATTTCAATGCAATGTTTATGAATGTGACTCAGATGATGGGACCACTCATTTTCTATACAAATGTCTACATTTCAGGTTGTGAGCAAAATAACACCAACAAAAAGCTTTGAATTGTGTGACATAGGGTAAAGTATTTTTTTTTAAATAAAAAAATGCAACACAACCTAACCTAACCTAGCTTAACCTCCCCTTGGAGAAAAACAAAACCAAAACATCAAGTTGTAAAAATTTCAAGCAATGTATTTTTTTTACAATACAAAAATGTAACCCAACTTAACTTAATCTAACGTAAGCTGCTTTTAAAGAAAAATATCTATTTCTTTCAAATTTTGTAACGATTTTTGCAAAAAATGTGGAACTTAAACTTAAACTAATCTAACATCACCAAACATAGCCCATTTGTTTGCTTTATGGAGGCAAATGTGTAATAACTTGCCTAGTTACCACCTTAAAGCACAATAATTCTGGTTAGATTAGGTTGGGTTAGGTTTTTTCATTTGCAAAATTTCAAGAAAAAGAAATTGCTATATATTTTTTCCAATCTTGTTTTTGTAGTTCTTTTCTCCAAGGTCAGGTTAGGCTAGATTACGTTAGGTTATGTTGAATTGGTAATGTATTTATTTTAATTGCTATGTTACTAGCTCCAAGCCCATTTTTAATGTTATTTTGCTCACAACCTGCTCACATCCACAAGCATTTGCACAGAAACTGAGTAGTGCCATCGCTTAGTGACATTCATAAACATTGCATTGGAAATGTAAATAAAAAATATGAATAAAACACATAAAAGCACAAATTTAATGTCCTTTCTTCTGCAAATGCATGCCTTTCAATTGGGAGTAAAAAATAACACCAAAAAAGGGGTGTGGAGTAAGGAAATATAGCATGCAAATAATGTTCAAGATGTATGATAACCTTACCTAACATAGTTCAACTTCCCATACAAGAAATTAAATGTTTTAAATTAAAATTTTCGACGCATTTTCTCAAATATTTTCAACTTAAAAAACCGAACCTAAGCTAGCCTGAACCGTTTATTATTTTTTTTGTAGAAAAATAATTAACAAAAATTATTTACCAACAAATGATTCTTTTTATAACTTACAACAAAAGCCTAACCTAACCTGACAAACCTAACCCCTTTGTATGCTTCATGGAGGTAAAATGTGTGTAAAACTTGTCTTGTGGTTACCTTAAACTGTGATAATACCTGGCTTTTGGGGTAATTTTTCAGCTCATGGTACTCTCTGACTTCTTTGAATTTCTTTTTTTAATGCAGTGTTTGTTAATGTGCTGAACATGATGTAACCGCTCATTTCCTCTGCAGATGCACACTTTTCAATTGTGAGGAAAAAGAACATGGAAAAGGGGGCTTGGATTTGAGTAATAAAGGATGAAAAATAATGTTCAGATAAAAAAACATGTAAAATAACCTAACCTAACCTAGCCTAGACTTCCATGCAAGAAATGATTATTTGTATGCCCAATTTCCCCCCCAAAAAAAAAAAAAATTTGTTCTCAAGCATTTTCAACTTAAAAAGTCTAACATAACCTAATCTAGCTTGAACCGTTTTTGAAGACTTTTTTATTTACTAACTTACAACAAAAGCCTAGCCTAACGCAACTAGCTCCTTAGCTCCCAACTAACTCCGCAACTAGCAACAAAACCTAGCTCCTTTGAATGATTCGTGGAGGTAAAATGGGTGTAAAACCTGTCTTGTGGTTACCTTAGACTGCAATAATATCTTTTTTTGTGCTACCTGGTGCACGTGATGAACCTCCATCTGCATGCTGCATGAGAGCATTGAACTTATTGCTTCACAAAGAACAACAACATGTTGAAGGTACTATATTTTCAGGAATGGAATCCTGTGCTGATAACATTTTCTGAGTTATAAATTTGCAGATCAGATCTACATCATTTGTGTTAATAAATATGAGAAATTCATAGAAATGCATACACCGGTTTGTGGACAAGAAGTTATCCTGATGACTTCTGATGTATTGGAAAATGACAAATTTTCATGATGGAAGCAGGCAAAGTAAAAGTACTTATATCTCAATAAGTGTTCAGTTCACTAACAGGACAGCACTTTCACTCAAATAGCACTCAAAATGCCAGGCGGCCCACTCTTTTTGCAAGTTTAAAATCGATGACAGTGCTTTCTTGAATCATGTTTAAAGCACATGAAGGAAATGTATTGCTGACACTTGTTAGGAACTGATGTGTGTAACGTTAATTAACATTTCTAATGTCCTGATGTTTGTACACAAAATATAGCTCACTATTCTAAATAGCATGGGAAGTATGATGCCATATATCATGGCTAATTTATGGTCAAACTGTTATGCAGCAGATTCCCTGCATTGTTACTTAGTTATTTGGGCTTTAGGGCACAGACCATGTTGATCACATAGCTCCCTGCATTGTTGTTAACTGATATATTAGTATGTTTGCAAATTCACTTATGAGTGAATCCATGACATTCTCACTGGGGTATAAAACCTACATTATAACATTGCTTCTACAATGCATGTAACAGAAACCCATCTCGATTGTCGGACTTAGTCAGGACACCATAGAAGTCATTGAAGCCAATGAAAACCATAGAAGTCAATGCAAATGTTACTTCATCCCCTGTATTGTTAATGGAAACAATTCTCTTGAAGCATATGTTATGTCCTTCACAGTGTTGCTCCATCCACCTCCAACTCCAACCCTGACCAAACTTCAGGAACTCATCCATCTCCAAAGCAGTTTGTTGAAGAAGGTATGTATTGCAGCATAACTACTGTGACCGGAATTCCATGGTATCCATGTTGCCTTACAATCCATCCTTGCTGATCCATGTAGCAGATGTTTGACTTTCCTCAAACTGTCTGGATAACTGGGGAGTTGAAATCACATGTGAGTGATGAAACAGATGAACTATTCCTGGATTCTTATGTTGCATCATTGCATGGCACAGTGACATACCGAATGGGTGGGGGAATTGTGGGCAGTTTCCTCACCCCATCCCCCCCCTCCTGATAGGTTGTGGGGCCCCCAAGAATCCGCCGAGCTTAGGAAAAAAATGCGCTATGCTCCCTATAAATTTCACTCGGTCCACCAAAATTCGCACCGGGGCTCAGAAAAATCACTTTGGGGGCCCCAAAACGTAGCGCAGGGGCCCCGATAATGACGCTGGGGCCTCAAAAGTTTGCACCTGGGCCCCTGAAAATCACGTCGGGGCCGCAAACAAGTCGTGCCGGGATTCAAGAAAATCATGACGGGGGCCACAAACGGTCGGGCCGGGGCCTCCTGAAAATCACGCCGAGACTGGGATACTAAGAATTATCACCCGGGCCCCTGAACATCACGCCAGAGGCCTGACAGGTCCCACCGGGGCTCTAAAAGTCTCGTTGAGATCACCCAACAAATGACGCCGGGTAAATGAAAAACAGTCCGGACACGGAAAATCAATCTGGGATCTCAACAATAGCTCCAAAAGCCCACAAAACTTGTTGGGTCCCCACAAACGTGTGGTAGCCACCGCAAGGGATCCCAACAAGTGACGACGGGGCCCCAAAAAATCGCACTTAGACAAAAACAAATTCACACCTCTTCTCTTGAAAATCTCACTGGGGCCAAAACGTCGTGCCGGAGCCCCACAAGTTGCAGCTGGCTTCCCAAGTACCAATATATACCCGGAATGTCACCTTGCGGACGGAAAAATTGCGTCAAGGATCCACAAAATAAGAAGTCGTCGGACGCCGGAAAAGAAACCTGTTTGGGCACCGGAAAAAACGCACCGAGAGCCAGAAGAATCGTACCGGGTTCCAAAAATAGCCTGCAGGGGGCTTATAAAAATAGACTTCACCACAAAAACCACAAGGAGACTCCATCGAATCGACCAGAGCACCGAAAAATTAAGAATGGGTCCCGAAAGAAAATTATCCGAAGGGCCTTTCTTCTCTCGATCGTGCAATCTGCGGAAAAAACACGTTGAGCAGCCGCAGTGGCGTACTAAAGGGAAAAATTCCCCTCCCTAACGTTAGGCACCAAGGAAATACTTTCACCCATCGTCATCACCGTTCAGGTCTGCTGTGCTCTGATGCTTCATCAATGCCGGTGTGTTTTAGCCTGCATCTGATCGCTGAAGTATTTTTATTTAAGCCGGTGTGTGTTTGTTG
Source organism: Ashinkailepas kermadecensis (assembly GCA_034440615.1). Lineage (NCBI taxonomy): Eukaryota > Metazoa > Arthropoda > Thecostraca > Neolepadidae > Ashinkailepas > Ashinkailepas kermadecensis. The sequence continues at coordinate 73,023 of JAOTOM010001765.1, read as the reverse complement.
GTGTGTGGAGTGAGGAGGAGGGTAACGGTGACGGTGGCGGTGACGGTGACGGTGACGGTGACGGTGACGGTGACGGTGACGGTGACGGTGACGGTGACGGTGACGGTGACGATAGATCCGAGCCCACTATATGGCACGGCAGTCGCATGCTATTACTCAGAGTTGTTATGTTGGTGAGTTTGAGTCTCACCTGTCGCTACTCTTCGCCCGCGACCAATCGGCGTGAGAGATTGGCGACGCTATATGACACAACGGTCGGCGTGTCGTAGAACCAATAACCAACCAAGAGTTGTTATGTTGACATGTACTGAACACTGCTCTTTTAATTATGTGACTTCACCAGTTATTGGACGATTTTCCCCGTCGGTGAGGATGCTTAATAAACATAAACATACACATCGTCGAATAAAAAATTAGAATTCCTGAGATCTGAAAATATAGTGGGCTAAATCCGATGAGTTTTTTTTTGGGGGGGGGTCTAGTGCGTTGGCACTTCGGCCCCCCCAATGTTTTTCAAAAATCGACACCTCTGCCTGTATATATATATATATATATATAAAAAAAAAAATATATATATATATATAGTATGGATTGTTGTTGTCTCATTGTCATGTACTCGATGAGGCGAAATACAAGATCAGTCCATCCGCACCAAAAATTGGAAGCCCACGATGAGCATTATAACCAGCTCGTTGCCGCTAATCGCGTCGATTGGATGAACGTCATAATTAAAATTATGTTCACATTATATATCACACACATCGCATATATATATATATGCGATGTGTGTGATATATAATGTGAACATAATTGTAATTATGACGTTCATCCAATCTTCATCAATCAATCTTCCATCTTCCAGATAGATGCCGCCGGTCATTTCGATCGCTTCGCTCACCGTTTCGTTGTCTATGCCATGACGCTGAACTTGGCGATTCCTGTGCGCACCAGCACCAAATTGTTCACTAACGTAACAACGCTAGCACACTCCCACGCTCACCTTGCTCTCCCCTCCCACGTGCCCAATCTCCCCTCCGCGGCCAGCGCTCAGGACCATTGGATCCATTTGCTATCGCCAAACTTTGGCGGCATCCAGCGCGGTCCGGTTATATATGTCATGCAATTAGGCATCGTATATATGTCGTGTCGACTGTCACTGACATGAGCACTGTTGATAATAAATCACATCTCCGGAAAAAAAATCAACAGTTATATCAATGTAACCCCTGCCATCATTACTTCTGCCAACTTTAGGCTCCACCAAATACCGCCCGACTCTTCCCACAAATTGATAAGCAGCTGGCACAGCATGGTCAAAGTCTTTCCGACGTGGGAATGCCATCAAACCGGCTCGCACTGTTGGAACACTACCTCATATTAATCTAAGCATATCTAATGTTGCTCCATATATTAGAGTGCAAGAAAAAGACACCCATAAATATGAGTGCAACAAAGGGAACACCAATGTTTGTATATAGGTATTTGGTTTTGTCAATGCAGTACTGTAATGCAGTACCGCATGTCAATGCGGTCAACAGTAATAATGTTGCTTTGACAGGAAAGAACATTATTACTGTTTTTTCCCTTCATAACACTGCATTAGGAACTCGGGGACAAGCTTCATTAAATTAACTCAAACTGGACAACACGTCCAAATACGACCTGAAAAAAGCACCAGACCACATTTGGAAGCACATTTACCAGGTACCATGCGCCAATAATCGCACACTCCTGCCACCTGTTGACGGAAAGCGGAGATACAGCCGCAAGATTTCGCCGCCAGGTTTTCGCTTGCTCTCCTCTCGGACAACTGACGAACTATTTTTGTACGTTATGATCCTTGTACGTAAATGAACTTTGTACGTTATGAACGCTCCCTCTGAAGCCAGTTTTGTACGTTGTGATCGTTGTATGTTATGAATTTGTACGTTGTGAACGCGCCCTATCCAATGCATTTTGTACTTTATTTCGATTTTTGTATGTTATGATCCTTGTACGTTGTGAGCTTTGTACGTTATTAACTTTGGTAGTAAATGAACCTTGTACGTTATGATATGGCCCCGACGTCACTTCCCTGACTCCTGTGACGTCACTGGTCCCCACTATACACCTCTTTACAAATCACTAACCTTGGCAGTATGTGTCGGCCGAAAGGTAACGATTACCAGCGCTTCCTAGGATTCAACACCTACCTCAGATGTGTAAGCTTGATGTGTGCATCCTGAGTTTTCCACTGATATCTCTTTATTATACACACAAAATGGCTGAGTGGTAATCTCCTGGACCCACCGCTTTAACATAACTTGCTTCGCCACACTGCGAGCTTATCCCTTGGCATTCAATACTTGAGCAAGTCCTCTGGATAACTCCGGGGGTCCGTCCCACCCCCTGATGCGTACCTGGCTGAGTGCGAACAGCAGACATCTCGCTGCGGCCGCATCAGTAGTCGGTTTTACAGCGGAACTTTGCTCCCAGGTCCCGTGGTCTCAGGAACAAGATAGAGGGAGAAGACCCGGCATAGTGATCTGCATAAATTAAAACGACCACCAAATATAATTATCGCATCAGTTTTAATAACAAAATATGTTTTACTATTGACGCTGCTGAAATAAGTAGAATTAAACTTACGAATATCAGCAAATTGCAATACGCTTTCTAATTTACGTCGAGACTGCACTCAGCTCTACGGTATCTGGCAGCCGACGGATGACTGCCAGATGACAAATTGGCGCTGTGGTTAAATTAGCGAAGGATGAGGTTATAAGCCAATTTCCTGAGCAACGGTACAGAAAATGATAACAAAAGTACACTTAATCGATGTCAACCAAGTTATAAATCCATACCTGATACTGCCGACATGCTCACGCCGCACAACTAATAAATATTAACAACACACCCCACAAGTAGGACGCTCGTGCACCGACTGATTTGTTGCCTGCCGCGTACTGGGATATAGGTTTCGGAATATAAAATGGTCTAAGGAAAATTATACTAAAACAATCAGTCTAAAATCGTTTTATTCTCACCACCAAGAAACAAGTTTTGTCAATGAAAAAGCTGAGAAAATTGAGTGAAATCAATTCTTGTTAATAATAAATGTTCCTCGGTGTACTTTTTTTAGTTCATGTCTGGAATGTTTAGGTGAAGCAAGGAATGACTTGGAAGGATGAAAAGCGACTAGACGGGAGAGCAAATTTCCGCTGTAAAACCGACTAGTATGCTACAGCTGCATCAACCCAAACTCTTGTTACTCTCGGGTTGGTTCCGTGGAACCCAATCATGGATCTTGGCCTGGGTTTTGCCTCTTTTCGGGCTGCCTGGTGAGCGACGGACAGGGGAGCAGTACAGGACCCCTGCAGGTTCTTTCTTGACTAGCATTCTTGATGTTCGCTACAGGATAATGCTCGCAGCGGCCTGCATCCCCTGGCAAATCTTAGGAAAGCCATTCAAAAAGAGAAAAAGGCCTGAGTTGGGCATACCGTGTTTTTGATGGTTGGCATGGGAAATTGAAATATGAGGCTGATGAATATTGTTTGGATTCCTTAGTTATTGAACATGCTCTTAAGTTTGGTGCAACATTTCTTCAGTTCATAGGATACAACAACCCTCAACCTGTTATCATTCATAACCCTTAAAGTTTCACAACTTGAAATTGAAGCCATAGCTGGATTTTCCAAATATGAACCTAGGCTTACTGGTAAATTTATGCTTTAATGTGTTTTATGAATCCTTGGAATTTATCATTCTAATGCAATGTTCATGAATGTGACTAAGATGATGGGATCACTCATTTTCTGTGCAAATGCTTACTTTTCAGGTTGTGAGCAAAATAACACCAAAAATGGGCTTCCATTTAGGTAGCATAGCATACAAATATATGTAAAAAAATGCAGCATAACCTAACCTAACCTATCCTAACCTTCTGATGGAAATGTCCTCCTTTCCATCTATGATTCTTTTGCCCACTCAATTTGCTTGTGGATTACCATGCATAATTAATGCCATTTTCTTCCTGGAGTGCATATGCATTGGAACATTCTTTCTGCTTGGTCACATCCTAGACTGTAAATCTTAGGGTAAATATCAAGATCAAGGTAAAATATGATTTTTTGGATTTTTTTTGTTTGTTATTGTATGCTTTCTGACATGATGAAGATGATGCAGTCACTCATTTTCACACCAAATGATTACTTTTAAATCATATACCCTAGGGGTAAATATCAAGATCAAGGTAAAATGTGATTTAAATTTTTTGTTGTTGTAGTGGTATGCTTTCTGACATGATGAAGACAATGCAGTCACTCATTTTCAGCATAATATATAAAATGTATCATAGCATAATATAATCTAATCTAACCTAACCTAACCTAACCTAACCTAACCTAACCTAACCTAGCCTAGCCTAACATAACCTAGCCTAACATAACCTAACCTAACCTAACATAACATAACATAACGAAACATAACCTAACCTAACCTAACCGGAAAACCAGTATACGCAATATGCTATATTTGTAGAGTGAAGATTTTGCTAGTGTATTTCTTTGCCAACTAAAAAGTAATCATTTGCAGAGAAAATGAGTAGTCGCATCATCATTTCCACGTTCAAATACCCCATATTAAAATTAACAAATCCAAAGTCACATTTTACCTTGATCTTGATATATACCAATCTTAGTAACATGAGGTGCACTGTGTGCATCAGCTGGCTCACAGAGACCCATGACCCCTAAAGGAGGAACATTTTAGACATTTGCAGGCTATTGGCCATGAACTCATGAGCCAGACATTTCTTTGTGACTCTTTATGATTTTTGAAATATATTGATGATTGCTTCAAAAAAGACATGATCCTAAGGTGTCTGGCTGATAGTTTCTTATCAATATATTTTTGCTATCTAACTGGCATGCTAGCTGGCTTTGTTCTGCCATCTCGATGGCATTACACAATACATGTGTTAGCATATCTGACCAATGATGGTTGGATATTCACATTTCTTATCAATGTTATTCAATCATGTTTTCTTATCTTACCTTTTCCCTTTAGAATAAGATGAGTTGATGAAAAAATGAAGCATTTAAATGTATTACTACCTTAATCATCCCCTTTTCCTTTAGCTATGTGTCAACTAACAATGTGTCACCACCCCAGATTGGAATGTAACATGTGGCTGAAGCACTAACTTGTGCATATGGACAGAGGCAAGGGCATGACATCCAAATTAATCATAAGGAAGTATTGGTTCACCAATATTCTGTCAGTTTGTCCGCCATGGTGCGTCCTTTGAATTTTATTGGTGTGTTTGTCATGTTGCTTTTCCTGTAGGAAATACTCAGATCCAATTTATTGGAGTGTCAAATTTCGGTACTCTATCAGGGGCTGGCACACTGTACTACTGTATAACTTTTCCAAAAGGAAGAAAAACAACTGATGTGGTCGAAAGCATCATGGTAGAAAATATGCGACATGTCATCAGAATGCACTTCATCTACATGGCTAAATTTGTGTTTCTAGTTATGAGACATTGCTCACTGATATTGCTGTTTTTACTATGTGTTCCCTTTTCCATGTGATGACCTCTGGTGGAGTGTGACCGCTGTCGGCCCTTCCACTGACAGATCGAGCTGCCGGTGCCGTGGCGCCTCTGGCTGGCTAACCACCATCCAGTGACATGCCTCATGTGCTGTGGCTGCTGTCGGCGCTGACCACCGTCCCGTGACGTCATGCTCCACGTGCTGTGGCTGCTGTCGGCGCTGACCACCGTCCAGTGACGTCATGCTCCACGTGCTGTGGCTGCTGTCGGCGCTGGCTGCCGTCGGGCCTGCGGCCTGCGATGTGTTCGTCGTGAACGCCAAGCGTAACCTCGAGTATAAAATGGACGCCGAGATGTCGACTTTTGGCCCAATGTTGGCGTGGAAGGGCATGTCGGTGCGTATGGCGGACTGGGGACAACCACGGCGGGCCACTCCAACGGCTGTAACCCGTCCCCTCCTTCCTCGACCGGGTCAGATCCCAGGGAGCTGCACAAGCTGTTAGCAGTCCAAAATGCAGTTGATGGTCAAAACAGATAAATGGATGAAGTGCAGGTGAACAGAGCTCTTTCTGGTGACCACATTCAATTTTGTTTGTTTCTCGGAGCTTGACTTTCCTTCCTTACTTTGCTTTCTTGTGAATGATCGTGTGTTTCCCACCTCCGTTGATCCTTATGAACTTGAACGATAGATGCTGGACTAAACATCTTGCCGCCTTTGTCCATGTATAAACAGGTAAACATGGTCGGATTTATGTTTTGAAATCAGTCGGTTTTGGGGTCCTTATCAAATGACTATGAGTTTGCAGTCATTTTCTAGGAGCTTCGTTCGTCTTTGGACAAAATGGAGTGGATGATATTACCTGGAGAGGATAATGTTCTGGATGAAGAACATCGAGGACAATGCCGTGTTTCCAGCCATGCGTTTGAGTGTTCCGTCTGCATTGACTTCCATTCAAATCACACCAGCACCATGTACAACTTGACTACCACATCGTAGATCACGGCTGGGAAGCTTGTAGCCAGCAGGCGTGCACCATGCTGCCGGTGTCTGAGCATCTGAGCACGCCGTTTGTGGCAGGGTGTGTTGATGTCCGGCCGGCCGGCCAACGGCTGTCTGCCGCTGGAGGTGAGCCCGCCCGCCAATCGCGGCGGCCGCCACTGGTTCGTGCTGCTGGCCAAGGCCAACTGCACGCCCAACGTGCAGGTGGCCCACGGCCAGCACGCCGGCTTCGACGCTGTCATCGTACACAACGTCGGCAGCAACGTGGTCTGTGAGTGATGCATCTATTCCATTCGCCCAATACTGCCAGTTATTTACCTAATCGTGTTTGCTTACAATCAGACTGGTTTATAAGAAGAAGGAAAGCACCACGACAGATGATGGTCTGACCTAGATACAAGGGAAATACCAAAACAAATGATGTGGCCTGGACACAAGGAAGGCACCAAGACGAATGGTGATGTTACCAGATGCAAGGAAACACCAAGACAAACCATGTGACCTAAATACAAGGAAAACATCAGGAAAAATGATGAAGTGGCCCAGCTAAAAGCAACTCACTAAGACAAATTATATGGCTTACGTGGCCAAGATAAAATCGAGTGCAATTTTAGCAGGACGATGGATTCGTCGATGTGTGCATTGTTTTGTCTGTCTTGATTGTATGGAACTGTATGTGTGGTGGGTTGCAGTATTGCCTGTTAACTACGCACCAGGGCTTTGTTTCGCAACAGTCCTTAACAGTGCTGGATTTGTACTTTGTATTCCTGAATGTGGAGACGATTTTTTTTGTACTTGAATACAGAGAATATGTTTTCAAAACCTGTGACATCAGAATCTCGGTTTGTACTTTCCAGTGAATCTTTAGCACCTCACATACTAGTTCATTGTCAAATAGCAACATTCAGCCTCCAAATGAGAAAAAGAGAGGAAAGCTTTCTACAGAGGATGATGTTCTAGATGTAAAAATACGGGAACTGGCTATTTTCCCAACCCTGGTCTTAAAGTATCCCAAGCCTTTGTACCTTATGCCATATGGACTTGACCAAACTCAAAAGGCCTTCACGATAGGAGCATGTTCATAAAGTTCATCCACCGCGTATACCCACGTGTTTGGTGTGGCACATCTTTGATTGGTACCGATACTGGTCGAACGCCTGACCAGACTGTGCGTTTCAGCCCCCATGTCGGGCTATGACGCCGCGGACGTACCGTCCGTCTTCGTTGGCGAGAGCAACGGTATCCTACTGGAGGTCAACTTCCTCTACTACAGCGGGTAGGTTACGCCATCGGTGAGGTGGTCTGTCTGGCTGTCTCTATGTGTCTGTGTCTGTCTGTCCGTCTACGTTTCTGTCTCGGCGTCTGTAATCCCATTCGCCATTTCATCCAACATTCCATCCATCCTTCCGTCCGCCTATCCATGCATTGGCAATTGATGCATTCTGTCTGTGTCTGTCTGGCTGTGTCTGTTTGTCTGTGTCTGTCTGTCTGTCTGTCTGTCTGTCTGTCTGTCTGTCTGTCTGTTTGTTTGTTTGTTGTATGTGCCTGTCTGTATGTATGTGTCTGTCTGTATGTATGTATGTGTATGTATGTATGTGTATGTCTGTCGGTATGTCTGTGTCTGTCTGTCTGTATGCCTGTGTCTGTCTGTGTGTCTGTCAGTGTATTGGAGTTGAAGTAAATTAAAGGAATGACTCCATTCAGACAATTTTTTTCCAAATGAGGAGTGACTCCAATTCCGACTCGTCTTCCTCACAAAGTGGAATGACTCCAAATTCCGGGTCATGCCAAAAAATAGTTAAAATCCGACTCCTAATTCCTCTTTGATAAGAAAGCCCTAATTCCGGGTGAAAAAAGAGTAAAGTCAAACTCCTGAATTCCTTTTTCATTCCGTCCTTTTTAATTTTATACACAGCCCAGCATGTTTAATATATGTATAACGCCGGATGATTTGCTCGCCATATCCTGGTCAGAAATCCGAAGAAACAACTACCAGGTGCAAGGCGATGTGTCCGGTTACCAGGTCTGTCCCAGGAGTCTCGCCGTGGTGTCGTGTCTCTCATATGTAACAAATCCCATAGTTGGCGAGGACCGGATCGGCCGCCGCCCTCGCTCGCAAGGATTTGGTGCCGTCCCCGGGTTCACGATTAATTGGTGGGGGCGAACGGTCTAGGGCCAGGTCTGGCCCCTCAAATGAAGTTGCCGCCGGACAGGGCCCCGACTCGCTGTCTCAAGCCGCCACCAGTCCAGTGATTTTGGCGCAGCTGTTGTTTTTGTGTCCGGCGTGAAAAAAATCATGGTTTTAATCACAACCAGGGGCGCAGCCACGGGGATGGCCAAGGGGACATTGGCCCCTCCCTTACGGCCGATAGTTTACCATTTTGCCATTGAAACTGCCCATCATCCAAAGTTGGCCTCCTCCTTCGGCACTAATAGCTGGCCCCCTCCTTCAGAAAATCCTGGCTGCATCTCTGATCACAATGCACAACGATATAATAACTATAAAGTGACCCAAAATATACAAACCATTCTAGAAACCACCTGACGTGTATTCGGTTACGCGGACGGACACATGGCGTTTTACCGGGTATTACGCTTCACAAACACCAGTCGTTCCAGCATAACGGGCTTTAGCCGATTTCTTCGGGCACGGCAGATGTCACCAGCTGTTGAGAACAGACGCTCGGCCGGCGCACTCGAGGCCGGTAGGGCGAAGATTGCCCTGGCAGCCTCTGACAGTTTGGGGTAGACATCACGCCTATCTTTCCAGAACGACAAAGGGTCACACGTGCCGTCCAGCCGCTCCGACTCTCTTACATATCGGTCCATCTCGTCATCCACCTGGTCATTGCGGCACGTGGTCATCGGTGTGCTCTTACGCTTTCGTTTCAAGTATGAGAACAGGCCAGGGCCCCTCTCGTTCTGATCTGTGTTCGCCACTTCTTCGTCTTCGCATGTCGAGGGTGAGGCAGTCTCCACCACCTTCAGCACCTTCTTCACAGTCCGCTTGCACACGCTCCTGATTTGAGTCTCCTCATCACTGTCCAGCCAAGTGCACCCAAAGTTTGGGTCCAAAAAGGCCGCGGATACCAGCAAAGGATCGTCCATCAGGCCGTCAAACTTCTTGTGTACGCTCTGACTGAGCGCCTTCACTGTCTTCTTCGTTGACACTACACTGTCTTCCAATTCACTGAGGACACCATGCATGCTTTTGATGGCTGGTATGACTTTACTGCTGGTACAGACGTCGGCTTCGAACAGTGCGGTGGCCTCCTGGAATGGCTCCAGAATTGAAATGATCTCACCTATCATGTCCGGCTCATGCTTCGTCATCTTGATGTTGCCCTTCGTGCATGCCTGCAATCTGTTTTGGATCGACGGATGTTTGGTGACGACAGAGTGGAATTTCTTAAGCATTTTCCACTGAGCATTCCAGCGGGTCGCATTTGCGACATTAAACCGTGTTCCGGATTCTGCCAGCAGGAGTTCAGCGTCCGAGACGCTGTGCCTGGTGGATGAGACGATTTTGGACGCCTTCCTGATGACGTTATCCACCACCGAGTCCACTTCCCGCTTCAGGCCGTCCTTCACACACAGTTGTAGCGTGTGACATGCACAACCCGACTGCAGTGTGACGTCCTTCAGTCATCTGGAGGTCGCCATCACAGTACAGACCGGACACATCGTGATCCTCGTGGTCGGTCGGCTCTAGCTCGTCCCAGTCATCCCCAATGTTGGAGTCAAAGCCTGGCACGGTCTGCGCAAATGCCTTCAGCATGTTCGATACGTTGTCTGTTACTACCCGGTTCACCTTTCCCTCCAGTTCCCGCTCAGCGATTAGCTCAGAGTACTCGGTCAAAATTTTGTCGCTCGTGTGCGAACCGTGGATCACTCTGCATGCCAAATATAACGTTTTGGCCACGAAGTCCGGCGTCACTACACTGGCCGTCAACCCCATGTACGCTGTCAATGTGCGGCTTGTCCATATATCCATGGTCAGACCCACGGAATCAACAGACCTAAGCACTGCACTGATTTCCCTTTTGATCTTGTCAACTCGTCTTGGTATGAGTGTGTCTGTCATCTTCTCATATGACGGTACTTTGTATGCTGGGGCAGCGACCTGTAACAAAGCAATTGTAGGCCGTCAAACAATGCCTTTGTATAGTGGAATTTAAAAAAGTGCTGGTTTGATCTATTTTCGGCGTCAAAATTTAACCTGAAAGGAAATTTAATGACCAAAGTTCAGAAATGTTGAAAATGTTAAAAACTTTTTACACGTATTTTTATAACATTTTTGGAAGCCCAAACTAGCTATGCCCCAGCTTTTGGCCCTAACCGCCATATTATAGTTTCCAGACGCGGCGTATTCCGGGGGGCAAGGGTCGCAACTGCCCCCCGGTCGAAAAGTCCCGGGGGCGAACTGATGCATTTTGCCCACCGGGATCTCCTATTTTTCCCCTCCCAGTTTCCCCAACCCCAGCATGTTGTCAGCCTTAATTTTTGCATCGGAAACTGTGAAATTTTCTCAGGAAGGATAAGTTGTAACAATTTGGCAGCATACGTACTGCGGTCAAAACGACATGAAATTTCGTCGGGCACACATCTGCGATTGAACATAGTGTCAAATTTTATCGCTCGCATTTCGCAACCTGCCGACACCCCCCCCCCCCCCCCCCCTTTCACCACACTCTCAGATCTGCTTTGGCCCCCGCTCGAAATTGGAATCCGCCGCGGCTGATAGTTTCTCTAACTGTTATTGTGCTAAGTGTCAGAACAGTGCAAGTGTGGTGGGATATGGAGTCTACCAGATCTTAGGCAATATTTAGCCTACTTTCATGTATATCTAAAACACACCTCTACAAACAGTTCGTACCAAAACGTGCCTTGTGTTATATACAGAAATTTTCTTTTAACACGCACACGTCCGGCGGTCCGCGCCAACTTCGCCGGTCCGGGGGGGGGGCAGATGTCTGCCCCCCCTAAGATCTCCAGAACTATGTTAGGTAGCGACAAATAGAAAACGGCGTTGGATAGCTTGTGACACGCTCTATGGAAAGTATTTCAGTCATTTTTCCGCTCTGACCAATATTAAGGGCACCAGAGGTCAAAGAAGGTCAAATGAGCTACTACGGGATGGGGTGGGTTTTGGCGAATAACATTTGAGTAAATAAAGATAGAGCAATGAAACCTGCACCATTGTGATTGTCTCGTTGAGACGCCTTGAATGATATATCACATGACCCAGTTAGGTCATGTTGCATATCATTCGACGCGTCCCGATCAGACAATCATAATGGAAGTAGAATCGTGTTTCTACCTCAATTCTGTCAAAAGTTATTGAGGGAAATGCTTACGTGACCCTAATTGGTCTTTGGTAACCTAGTCAAGGTCACCGGTCTAAACATTGAGTTCGATGGTTGAAAGTGACCCAAAACTCAGTGACATGGGCAATATAAATCAAATTGGACCACTTTCTGCGAAATTATACAGGTTTTGTTTTCCTCCATAGGTTTATAATGGGGTGGCCACAATTCTGACCTGACCTTAGGTCACTGATAATAAAATTATATGGTATTGCGATTGTAGTCCCTGATGACCTTATGACACCCTATAAGTTTCATCTTGATCGGACCAACACTGACAGTGGCAACATCTGGAACTCCGAGGGATGTTGGGTCACTTCGCCTGACCTGGTAACCTGACCTGAGATGACCCAGGGGCAAACATTTCTGAGGATATGCGGAAAAGACTGATGAGCAGCCATACGAGGTTTGGCGTTGCTAATCAAGTTAGTATGGCGGAAAATTAGGAAAACCCGCAGGGGGGGCAGATATCTGCCCCCCCCCCCCGGACGTGCGCGTGTTAAATAAATACTTTACCAATACTGTTTTTCAATGCGTAATTCGCGTTTTTTTGCAGTTAACAAGCATGGCTAGAAAACTGAGTCCTAAGTAGAAATTGTGTATTTTAGGGCACATCAACGCTCATCCATATTCGTGGAAAAAAAACCACTAGGTCCCATACGAAGCTTCAAGAATGCAAACGTTCCATGAAACACATCAAACCAGGGCCTCCGCTAAGATGTTAAGTGGGGGAAAATCCTCCCAAGTGTCACGAAATTCCCCAGTGTAACTGGAAATCCCCCAGTGAAAGGGGTTTTCAAGTGAGATAAAAATATGCTGGTGATATATCATAGTAGGACGCGAAAAGTTAGAGTGCACCCCGTCCCCACCGGAAGCTGAAGCTGGTTAAGAGCATGGTCACCTGTTAGACAAATGACATCCTGGCCCTTCACAAAACTTACATATATTAGATACACCGGGGTGAAACCCCCCCCCGTGAAAATTTACAAATCCTTATAGGACGCCCTGCATCCAACCCATGACCCATGATCAGACATGTACCAGGATGAGGATCGTACAAAAAAGATCAAGGTCGCAAAATATATAGACATACTTTTTAAAAGATCCAAGATCCCTCGACGAGTTAAAAAGATCCCAGATCTCAGAAGATCCTTCGAGAAACACAAATTATCCAAGATCCCAAAAAATCGACAATAAAGGGATCGATGGATCCGATCCCGGCTTTTTATTCTGGTATATGTCTGCCCATGCCTTACCTGGAGCAGGTTCTTGAAAGCGGATGATGTGACCTGAGTTATTGGCAGCTGGTCACAGCAGATAAGTGTGACGATGGCTTCGTCTAACTGCGCTTCCTTGGAACATTTTGTACGCTCCGGCTGCGGCGCCCTTTATCATACAACTTTTCATGGGCCGCCAGCTGAGATGTATGTTTTCGGCGCAGATGACGCTTAAAATTGGAACTCACTGATATCTTCCCTCGGATAGCGGCATGGCACAATTTGCAGGTATAGGTGACGATTCTCGCCCTCCACATGCCGTCCGGTGAAGAAAGCATCCAATACTGATACTGATGGCGTCAGCCTGGAAGCGCATGGAACGCGCCGGAAGAATGATGGCGTCAGGGCAGAACTTGGGCCGCCACCCGCTTCATTTACACCCTGGGTTACGGCCGAAGGAAGGCAGGGATCAGGATCGTCCACATGGACATCTTCTGAGTCTGAGGCTGTCTTAAAAAAGGCGTCCAAAGGGCCGGTCTTCTTCCCGTAGCCAGACATCTTCACACACCGCACTGTCTCGCCCTCGCCGCTGTCATGCACGCGCACGCCACCCGCACGCCACTACTGGTTGCCATGACAACAGCGGCATCTGGCGCCCTCGTGCGCTCACGCAGAGCCGGAAAATCCGAACGTCGGTGGTGACCGGAAGTGTATTTGGTGCGAACCAGTGATTCCCACGCCAGCATAATAGCCAAAACGGGTTTTCGCGCCCTAAAGTCCCAATAATAATAATAATGATTCCCAAGCCAGGGGTACCACATTAGGGATGGTGGGGCCGTTTGCAGTGGGATCGCGAGCTGCTGTCAAGTTGAATTTGACACAAAGTGTATACGCCAACTAAGCAGCCGCGGCGGAATCTCGTTTGGCCAGGGGACAAAACTCATTTTAGACTCAATGTTTACCATGCAACATATCACCGTCCAGTGATACCGTGCTCCTGTACCGGCGCACGTACGCACGCCGGGTCCAAACCTTGTCTTCAATTTCAGACGTGTCAGGGTCGGGTCAAGCCTGGTTCCATAAATGTTACCAAATTGATGCCTCTGCCACACATTTAAACACTACCGATAACCAATTATTATGCGCAGTAAATGGGGAAAAATGTACCTGGAATTGGCATGAAATTTAACTCCTTAATTCCAATTCCTTTGCTAAAATAGGAGTCACTCCAATTCCTGCTGGACGATCCTGGAGTGACTCCAACTCCAACTCCTCTGAGCAAAAATGGCGGAGTCATTCCGGAGTCATTCCAACTCCAACAACTCCAACTCCAATACACTGATGTCTGTCTGTCTGTATGTCTGTGTCTGTCTGTCTGTCTGTCTGTCTGTCTGTATGTCTGTCTGTCTGTATGTCTGTCTGTCTGTCTGTCTGTCTGTCTGTCTATCTGTCTGTCTGTGTCCACGTTTCTGTCTCCGTGTCTGTCTGTCTGTGTCTGTCTGTCTGTCTGTCTGTCTGTCTGTCTATCTGTCTGTCTGTGTCCACGTTTCTGTCTCCGTGTCTGTCATCCTATTCGCCATTCAGTCCAGCATTCCATCCATCCATCCGCCCATCCACGCATTTGTCAATTGATGCATCCTGTCTGTGCCTGACTATCCTCTATGTGAATGCATGCCCATCATTATGAGTATTCGCGCACACGGCTGTGAGAATCCGCCTTCGGGCCAATGGACAGACTGTGAGTCACCAAGGCTGCGAATATATGTGCCAGCTGTAGTCAGTATGATCGGCTTCGTGTTCTTCACGGTTCCTCTCCATTACAGGTACCATCTGGTATTGACGGGGAACTACTCGTTCACCTTCTACGCCTTCCTCATCCCATGCATCCTGCTATGCTTCGGCTGTCTACTCATCTTGTGTGCAATCATGGTGGGTTTTGTGCTTTTCCGATCTGCCTTTCAACTCTGCTGTTCGATTTGTTTTTCAGTTTTGCTGTATAGTCTAGTGATTCCAGGTTATTCAGCTTTGTGGTTCAACTCAGAAATCCAAACCGGCTGGCCGGTGGTGTTTAGATCTGCTGCACAGTTATGCTGCCCCTGTTGGTATGTGTGGCTGGTTTACCTGCTGCCGATGTGTGTGTGTGTGTGTGTGTGTGCGTGCGTGCGTGCGTGCGTGCGTGCGTGCGTGCGTGCGTGTGCGTGCGTGCGTGCGTGCGTGCGTGCGTGTGCGTGCGTGCGTGCGTGCGTGCGTGCGTGCGTGCGTGTAGGGGGGTGCGCGCGCGCGTGTGTGTTCCCACAACACCACTACACCGGCATTTATTGTCCCATTCACATGTTTATATTTGTGGGTTTGCATCGCTATTTTTTCATTTTCTGTTCGAGGAAAACTTACGCAAAGAAAATGAACCAGTGAGGAAAACCATAGTCACAAGGTTATAGGTAGCAGAAAATAATAGAAGAATGCATGCTTAGATGGCACTGAGCAAGCCGGTACAGGCATGCAGAAAGAATTTTCCAAAGTAAGTATGGTTTGAGGCATAGATGTTAGTATTTCCCAGTGTATTCGTTGGGTACACGACACAGACACGCACACATATGTACATACACACACTAATTATCGAGCATGCTTAATGTTAATGAGGTCTAATGACTGCAATGCGGATGTATAACAATATGAACAACAGCCCATGTATTACAATCGGCGAGCGGTCGCGCCCAGCAGCGATCCTGCCGCGTCAGCACGCGAAGTTCGGCGCAGGAGCGTTCTGACCGCCGCCGCCGCAGCCAGTCGACTGGGGCGGCCGGTCGTCGCCGTCACGGGGCCCACCGACCGTCCAGCCGGCACCGGTCGCCGGTACGCGCCGTTGTCGCTCTGTACCTCGAGCCACAGCGACGCCGGCAGCTGCTCGTGCCGCGACTGTGGCGGACTCGCCGCGTCGCCGTCGCACCGCCGGTAGAAGAGCATGTTGGGCGCGTCGGTTGGCGCGCCGGCGCCGCCACGGCCACCCCAGGTGTCCAGGTGACCGACCGACAGCGGTGTCACGTAGTTGTCGTCGAGGCGGCACCAGACGGGCGGCGCGGCGTCCGGGCCGGTGGCGTCGGATGACCTCGCCACGCAGCAGTAGTAGCCGGCGTCCAGCGAGTCGCCGCGGTGCACCACCAGCGCATACAGCCGGAACTGGACGGCCGGCCGGCCGCGCACCGGCACCCATGGCTGCTCCGTCAGCGCCACGGGTGTCAGCACCTTGCGGCGCGCGCCCGTGCCACGCTCGAACAGGAAGCGCACCAGCGAGATGACTAAGTAGTGCGGCGGCTGCAGCATTTGCAGCTGTCGGTCGGCGTCGCGCAGTTCAGAGCACCGCTGACAGTGGTATTGGTTCTCGCCGGACAGCCGCTCGGCTGCCAGATACTGCTCTAGCAGATCAGACACCTGGAGGTCGGCACGAGGTTGAGACGGCAGAGAGTCCGGCACGGCCAGGTGCAGGTCGGTAATGCTGTCCATGTGGCGCGACACAGAGCCGCACGTGCAGCACGTGCAGGTCGTCTCGGCACTGCCGGCCAACAGACGCTGCACCAGAGTCGGAGCTGGTAGCGACGGCGGGTCAGTGGCACGGCCGCCGCCGACCGTCGGCTGTCGAGAGTCGCCGGACAGGACATCACCACCACGGCGGGACGGTGGTGGTTCCTGGGAAGTACGACCCCCGCTGAGGTTGGCTTGGAGCGCGCCGCACTGTCCGGCGAGCCGAGCGTCACACGGGGCTGCGCCGCCGCTCGACCATCGAGGCCGACACTTGAGGCCGGCGGACGGGCGCGTCAGTGCACTATCTCGAGTTGCGACAGGTAGGGCAAACGGAGGTCGTGTCTGCTGACCACCGTCCGCCAGCGACGGCGCCAGTTGAGGCCGTGGTGACTGCGAAGCCTTGGAGGACGTATGCGGCTGTGGTTGACCAACGCCAGGTGGAGCCACGGACATCTCTTCGTGAAGCGCGTCCAAAAGGTACCTGAGCAGCTCCGAGCAGTCTTGCTGGCGGCCTGCCTCCAGCCAGGGCGGCAGTGCGGTGCGTGTGAAGGCCGACGGTGAGAAGGCGGGCCGCTCCGAGAAGGCCAGGAACGCGAAAACCCGCTGCAGTGCCGCCAGGTGGTGCTGGCACGGACTGGGACGTGACGTCATCACTCCGTAGCGGAACTGTTCTGAGTGGAAGAGCGCCTGCAGCACAACGTTGATGTAGCACGTGTTGCCGAGGTTTTTGAGACCTCACCTCGGCGGTGGTGGCGACGACATGGCGGTGTGGCTCACGTCACAGCCGAGGTCGATGTCGGGGCCGGGGTCAAGACCCGGACCGGGACCGGACGGGTGGGACCATGCGGCCTGGGACGGTCGGGTACGGCTCTGTAGCGAGAGCGTCAGCGTCGGATGGTGTGCGGTCAGTGTCGGGTGGAGCCTCATCAGTGTGTAGGCCACGTCGGCCAGCTGTGCGCAATCGTCGCCGTGCGGGCTGGCCTCCTGTCTCAGCTGGTCCAGCAGCGACGGCAGGTGGGGCAGCACCTTATGGAAGACTCCAGGTGAGTTTTGGAAACCCAGCAGCATCAGGGTAACCACTCGGAAGACAAAGCGGCGAACGGCCGGCAGAGAAAGCGCCCTGAACAGCTTATCAACGCGGTCGATCACGAGCTGGTCGAGGTCGTCGGTGTGTCTCCGAGAGGCCAGCTTCGTGAAGTCCGAGACGACTTCACGAGTGCTCCCTTCATGGCCGATGTTGTGATGTTGATGTCGGACGTGTACTGGTCGCACAGGAAGTAGTCGTGCAGCACACGCGTGCTGCTCTGGCACTGGAGCACAGAGTTCATAAAGCATGCGTTGCCTATGTTCCTTAGCTCGATGAGGCCGCGCAGCTGGTTGACGCTACCACTGCTGCCGCCACCACCACCGCCGCTGCCACTGTCGTAGCCACCGCTGCCGCTGTCGAAGTCACTGTCACCGTCACTGCTGCCGCCATAGCCACTTCCTCTGCCTCCGCTCCCGTCTCCGTCGCCGCCGCTACCACCGCCTCTATCGCCGCCACGGCTGCCATCGCTGCTGCCGCTGCCATCACCTCTGCGGCCGTTACCGCCGCCGCTGCCGCTGTCACCGCCGCCACGGCTGCCACGGCTGCCATCGCCGTTGCCGCTGCCATCACCTCTGGCGCTGTCACCACCTCTGTCGCCGTCGCCGCCGCCGCCGCCGTCGTCAATCAGACTGTCGCTGCGACACGCGGCAAACGTTTCAACGTTTGCCGCGCGTCAAACGACGTTAGTTGTTAGAGGGATGAGAATTGCTCGAAGTGCCATCATAATACATTTTCAGACATACAATAACAAGGAGCGGTCGAAGCGAACAGCGACAGCCGACGACGAGCACGTCACACGGCGAGCACGTCACACGACGAGCACGTCACACGGCGAGCACGTCACACGACGAGCACGTCACACGACGAGCACGTCACACGACGAGCACGTCACACGACGAGCACGTCACACGGCGAGCACGTCACACGGCGAGCACGTCACACGACGAGCACGTCACACGGCGAGCACGTCACACGGCGAGCACGTCACACGACGAGCACGTCACACGGCGAGCACGTCACACGGCGAGCACGTCACTCGACGAGCACGTCACACGACGAGCACGTCACACGACGAGCACGTCACACGACGAGCACGTCACACGACGAGCACGTCACACGACGAGCACGTCACACGACGAGCACGTCACACGACGAGCACGTCACACGGCGAGCACGTCACACGGCGAGCACGTCACTCGACGAGCACGTCACACGACGAGCACGTCACACGACGAGCACGTCACACGGCGAGCACGTCACACGGCGAGCACGTCACACGACGAGCACGTCACACGGCGAGCACGTCACTCGACGAGCACGTCACACGACGAGCACGTCACACGACGAGCACGTCACACGGCGAGCACGTCACACGACGCTGGCGACGGCCGGATCATCTAAGTATCAGCACAGCAGCGGCCACCGAGGGGCGGACGGTCGGAGCGAGTGTACCGTGTCGGCTTCAACTCGAAGATGGAGAACCACGTATTTTACGATTGAAGACGGTGACCGGCAGCATCGGTCGCCGGTGATTGGTGTTCGTCGTTGCGATAAGGCATGCGGCGTAGATGCTGACATTTGACTGGTTGCAGGCGATACGTATGGTTGTGCAGCGTTGCCAATGTTCGTGAGGCAGCTACTTCAGAATCGCACAAACATGCAGAAGTTCCAGCCGCACTGACTGCCACTGTCTTTAGTTTTGACGGATGAAGACACCAATGCGGGGGAGGGGTGTGGAGTGTCGAACGTACACTCCACACTGTCTCCATGGCATGTTGCCAGAAACTTGTGCGTGTCGAATATTGCTTGTATTTGCAGAGAAGATCCAAGTGAGAGAGAAGGCTGATCGCGGTTGGTTATTGGTTTTACGACACGTCGACCGTTGAGTCATGTAGCGTTGCCAATCTCCCACGCCGATTGGTCGCGGGCGAAGAGTAGCGACAGGTGAGACTCGAACCCACAACCTTTCGATTGTGACATCTTACCCCTAGACCACTCGTCCCCTCAAACGCATTAGTATTGCGGCCGCGTCGGCGTCACACTTCCCAACAGCTGTGTTAGTTTTCTCCTGCGCATGCGTCAACTCGCCGCTAGCTACGGCGAGGGGGCGGTGAGTAATGACGCGTTGCGCGACGCCCCGACGGGGCGAATGTGGAGCGGCGTTTGGGCCATGACGCCAATGTGGCGCAGCGTTTGGGCCATGACTGTAAACGTGGCGCACTGCTTTGGCCATCACTCTGAGCTCGCCGAATCCGCTGTTGCGGCCCGCTACAGGGGTGGGCTGATATTGCGACAGGTTTATTTGTCACCGAGAGCTTCCAAGTTGCAGAC
The DNA here is from genome assembly GCA_034440615.1 of Ashinkailepas kermadecensis. Lineage (NCBI taxonomy): Eukaryota > Metazoa > Arthropoda > Thecostraca > Neolepadidae > Ashinkailepas > Ashinkailepas kermadecensis. Next base: position 52,970 of record JAOTOM010001765.1, on the reverse strand, counting down.
TCCCTATCTGTACGTTTTGGATTCATTGCAAGGAGGAAAGGGTGGGCTGATAATGGGACAGGTCTACATATGACCAATAGGTTCAGATTTGCAGATTTGCTAGCTGCATATTTTGGCTCCAGTGCGAGAAGGCAGGGGTGGGCTGATATTGAAGGAGGCATACATGTAAGCAACAGGTTCCGAGTTGTAGGCTCCATAGCTGCAGGTTTTGGTTTCAGCATGTCCCTCAGTGACAGCTGAAGTTTTTGTAGCGATACACAATCGCAGTATGAAGCTTCATATATTGATGTCTCTGGCCTCGCCCTTTGTTTTTAAACTCGTCTTTATGCTCACAATCTTCTGTTTCACCGAAAACACCACGGTACCGAACGTTATGTGTATTTCGTGACTACCTCCACATCCCCGCTGTAGGTCCCTTGAAGCACAACGGTACGGAAGGTTATGCATATACCGTGCCTACCTCCGCATCCCCGCTGTAGGTCTCTTGAAGCACAACGGTACGGAAGGTTATGCATACACCGTGCCTACCTCCGCATCCCCGCTGTAGATCGCTTGAAACACAACGGTAAGGAACGTTCAGTTTACTGTACTCCTTCGCAGGATAATTTGTTTTTCGGCTGGGAGAAGGTTGGCACGAAAGCTGATTTTGCCAGGGTAACGGCATCAGTCTACTCTGATCGAAGAGTGCACGGTTTTTACCGTGCGGTCGAGGTCATTGCGCACACCGTCAATCACGCCGGCTGCCGCGTGTTAGCTGTTAGTATCGGGTTAGTCTAAGCATGCCATGCAGGGTTGTCAGTTGGGTTAGTACGGTATTTTGTAATTCGGCTCATCTATGTTCCGATGGTACCTCAGGGTAACCGTTTTACAGTATGTTAAGTTTAAAGCAAGTCCGCTCATCTACGTCCGACGGCACCGCTAGATAGCCATTTATATCGAGTGGTAAAACGATTCGGCCGATGCCATTCGTGGATGGTTATTTACGTTCCTGCTACTAGTGATGGCGCGGGCATGCAGTGCGTGTCTGTTGTGTGACGTCTACACTGCTCCTGCTAGTTTGGTGGCGTCTAAATAGCCAAACAGTAATTGGAGGGGGAGTTGGGTGTCCCTCACCCAGAAGCGAAGAATGCAAGAAGCTGATGTCCTCCTTTTGGCAGAGGGCATTATTTGGTTGTCTGAGCATCAAAGCTGCCAGTCCATGCTGAATGTGGTGTTGCGGTTGTCTCAGTGAGGTGTTGCAAGATGGTCATCATCTAATTGATTATTTGTAAGCTTTGTGCAACCAGTTCCGAGTCTAGTGAGGATGACTTCATTTTGGCAGTGTGTGATTTCTTTTCTGAGAACAAGTATTCGACCTTTGGTTGACTGAGGGCCAAAAGTGACCTAGTAGGCGGTCGAGTCCCAGCGATAGGCGTTGTGAGGTTGAGATCTGAAAGAGCCGTGGCAATTTGAACACTGCATGGTGGTAGTTTGCTCCCAGACCGGCTCCTGTGGTATCTGTCCGGCCGAGGCATCGCTGTGGCGGGTGGGTTTCGATGGAATTGATCTTGATGTAGTGGTAGCGGCACAGCTGTTGTTCTGAAGCGAAGGATGGGGTGTCTGACTCTACTGGAGGACTAGGTATATGTGTGCAGATGAGGACTGCTGTGTATTGTAGTTTAGGGGCGCATCGATTGCACAGGTCATATAGCGAGGGCTGCTGTGTCGGCTCTGATGCAGCTGTTCGGAATGGTATCTAATCTAGCTGGACACAGCGGTTGCTCTAACTATCCCCCTCCTCCAGCTGTGCCGCTACATCTGCGCGCGCCGGCGTGCCGCCCGTCGCATCCTGCCCAAGAAGATCCTGGACGCCATCCCGACAAAACGATTCGAGCCGGCCACTGACCCGTGGGACACGTGCGCCGTGTGCCTGGAGGACTACGTGGCGGGCGATGTGGTGCGCATGCTGCCGTGCAGACATGGTAGGTGCCAGCTGACATGGGCTGCGATGCCGGCCAGCTCGACCGGTGTGGTGCCCGCTGGGTGGTCACTAAGCCCTGAATGATTTGTGACCAAGACCCAGATGTCGACAGCCCAGAACCATCGTCCCATCTGTCGGCAGCCTTCCACAGAGACCGCGTATCCAGCCGCGTAACGGCCTACTGTGCTATGTTCTGAGGATGTGCCGTCTGCCGACAGCCTTCCACAGGCACTGTGTGTCGACTTACTGTCCTATGATCTGGTGATGTCCCGTCTGCCGGCAGCCTTCCACAGGCACTGTGTCGACTTACTCTCCTATGTTCTGGTGATGTCCCGTCTGCCGGCAGCCTTCCACAGAGACTGCGTGGACCCGTGGCTGACGCGCACTAAGCGGTCTTGTCCGGTCTGTAAGCGGCGCGTGCTATCGGCCACCGCCGCCATGGCCTGTATGGACTCTGAAGAGGACGACGATGTGATGGAGTCACAGCGAGGGGATCGTGCACCACTGGTCAGGCCGCGCGCCCGCCGCATCTATGGAGCAACGTCCACGGTTTGTACCGCCGCAACCACGGAGACAATTCACGGTCCACACCATCAGACCTATGGAAACACGGTCAGTACCACCAGACCTACGAAGACACTGTCCGTGCCACTACCACTACGGTGCCACATCCACGACCGTACCGCCACACCTAGGGATGCATACTGACGGCCATACCGCCGCACCTAGGGGAGGCATACTGACGACCGTACCGCCGCACCTATGGAGGTATACTGACGGCCGTACCGCCGCACCCAGAGAGGCATACTGACGACCGTACCGCCGCACCTAGGGAGGCATACTGACGGCCGTACCGCCGCACCCAGAGAGGCATACTGACGACCGTACCGCCGCACCTAGGGAGGCATACTGACGGCCGTACCGCCGCACCTAGGGAGGCCCACTCACGTCCGTACCGCCGCACCCAGAGAGGCATACTGACGGCCGTACCGCCGCACCTAGGGAGGCCCACTCACGTCCGTACCGCCGCACCCAGAGAGGCATACTGACGGCCGTACCGCCGCACCTAGGGAGGCATGGCGACGAGTGGTCTAGGGGTAAGATGCTCGTCTCACAATCGAAAGATGGTGGGTTCGAATCTCACCTGTCGCTACTCTTCCCCCGCGACCAATCGGCGTGAGAGATTGGCGACGCTATATGACTCAACAGTCGACGTGTCGTAAAACCAATAACCAACCAACCAACCAACCTAGGGAGGCATACTGCCGGCCGTACCGCCGCACCTAGGGAGGCATACTGACGGCCGTACCGCCGCACCTAGGGAGGCCCACTCACGGCCGTACCGCCATACCGGCGGAAACACGATCCGTATCACCATATCCAGGGAATCCACTCACGGTCCGGCTAAATGACCTCGTAGTCGGCGCGACCTTAAGCCCACCCACGGTCCGTACCGCCACACCTAGGGAGACACTCATGGACCGTACCGCCATACCTAAGGAGACACTCATGGCCGTACCGCAACATCTAGGGAGACATACTCACTGCCGTAACGGCGGAGACACGATCCGTACCGCCAGACCTACGGGGACACGGTCCGTGTCGCCAGACCTATGGAGACACGGTCCGTGTCGCCAGACCTACGGGGACACGGTCCGTGTCGCCAGACCTATGGAGACACGGTCCGTGTCGCCAGACCTATGGAGACACGGTCCGTGTCGCCAGACCTACGGGGACACGGTCCGTGTCGCCAGACCTATGGAGACACGATCCGTGTCGCCAGACCTATGGAGACACGGTCCGTGTCGCCAGACCTACGGGGACACGGTCCGTGTCGCCAGACCTATGGAGACACGGTCCGTGTCGCCAGACCTATGGAGACACGGTCCGTGTCGCCAGACCTATGGAGACACGGCCCGTGTCGCCAGACCTATGGAGACACGGTCCGTGTCGCCAGACCTATGGAGACACGGCCCGTGTCGCCAGACCTATGGAGGCACTCGCCACCCGTACCGCCACACCTACGGAGATACTCACGGTCCGTACTGGCGCACGTACGGAGCAACTCCTACGGCCCGTACCGCCAGACCTACGGAAACACACTCACAGTCCATATCGCCAGACATACGGAAACACACAGTCCATATCGCCAGACGTACGAAAACACAGTCAAAATCGACAGTCCTACGGAGACACACGCACAGTCCATATTGCCAGATCTACGGAAACACACAGTCCACATCGCCAGACCTACGGAGACACACAGGATATCGCCAGATCTACGGAAACACAGTCCATATCACCAGACCTACGAAGACACTCACAGTCCATATCGCCAAACCTACGGAGACACACATAGCCTACGTCGCTAACGATGTGCCTGTACATGGTTAGTGTGTCGGGTGGGTTGGACTTGCGACTCGCCGCCGACCGTGCCAGAGTGTTTGAATCTTTGGAGTGTGTCAAGCAATGGAAAGCCGCGCAGAGTGCCACCACTTCCAGCGCCAACAGCAGTTACAGGTGTCACGATGGCGTGTAACGTAGTTTATTGGTAAAATGAGGCTGCCGATAAGTCGGCAATTGCAAATGTCCGAAAATTGAGAAGGACAATGGTTTTCGCAAACGTATCTTCATGTCATCTGTACTGTATGGTAGGTGGGATATGTGCGTATTCATTTGAGCTTATTCAAGCGCTTCCTGAGATCTCTTGTCGGATTTTTGTTGCTGGTGACCGGCCAGTGAACGCAACATTTTTACTGCGTGGGTGCGTGTTCAGTGGCTTGAAATGCACGGTGCTTGAGGCGAAGCCGATCTCAGTCCAGTCGTATTTCCTCTGCTGTCCTCTGTCCAGTCGTATTGTCTCTGCTATCCTCTGTCCAGTCGTATTGCCTCTGCTGTCCTCTGTCCAGTCGTATTGCCTCTGCTGTCCTCTGTCCAGTCGTAATGCCTCTGCTGTCCTCTGTCCAGTCGTATTGCCTCTGCTATCCTCTGTCCAGTCGTATTTCCTCTGCTGTCCTCAGTCAAGTCGTATTGTCTCTGCTATCCTCTGTCCAATCGTATTTCCTCTGCTGTCCTCTGTCCAGTCGTATTGCCTCTGCTGTCCTCTGTCCAGTCGTATTGCCTCTGCTGTCCTCTGTCCAGTCGTATTGCCATGCTTTTTCGTGTTCCCGCTCCCGATTTTTCCGCTGGGCTACCCTCTGAGCTCGAACCATGTGAGTGTGACAATGCGACACACATGTGGCAACCATGTGAATGCAGTGATACATTATTCGTGAAATAGGGTGGAATATACCACTTTCTGAACACTGAATTAACATCACTCCCAACGGAGAATCGACTTCGTGTTTCATGATGATTCGTTACGATGTCTTAATATCTAATTTCTACCGGTATCTTGTTGATGATTTTCATGCTGATACTTACCGTTGCGGATTGCGATGCACGAACATCTCTTGGCATAATTCCAAGTAAGATGACTACCTATGATGTGGTCTGTTATGCAATATTAGTTGATAAGGTAGGTATTTTGCATCACTATCGCTAAAATAGTTACCCCTAAATTAGGCCTCTCAAAACAAAGGAAAAAGGTGCACATATGTGTACCATGTTGGATCAAAATCGTGTTTGAAGAAACTTATCAGTCATGTTAAGGGACATCGTTTCCATGACGAATTTCGACATCCTAGTGTACTAGTTTCGACATCTCACACCAATTATTAACGATCACACCAATTAACAAAACACAATTATTTTAACACTGTGAATGTGACAGGTTCGTGGCACACTTGTGCCCGGATAGATAGATGGATAGATAGATTGATAGATATATGGATATATATATTGATAGATATATGGATAGATGGATGGATAGATATATTGATAGATATATGGATAAATGGATAGATAAATAGATATATAGAGAACAGATATGTATATATATATATATATATATATATATATATATATATATATATGTGTATATACCATGTAACCATGTTATATATGGGGAAAGACAGGTGCACTGGTTGGTGGGTAGGTAAATAGATAGGTGGGTGCTAGGTAGGTAGATGGATAGGTAATTATGTGAATGAATGGATGCATGGGAAAGTGGGTGGGTGGTCAGATCGATATTTAAGTGAATAGGTGGGTGGATAGGTATGTGAAATTGAATAACATGGCATAGACGGTGACAAGGCAATATTACCCAGTACAGCCATGCCTCGACTCGTCTGTTGACGTCAAGTCAACATCAATTTCGGCTATGTTCATAGTCACATGCAGCACGTCATCTGGAAGTCATGTCAAGCCTTGCCATTTCACGTCAGTGACCCATTATGAAGTCAGCTTTACAGACAATATTGACACCAACAGTTAGACAATCGATAGGGAAGTTTGTCGTGATGAAATATCAGATTAGGACTCTAAAGGTCACGAGGCCAATACAAGGTCACGAGTTCACATAATCTGAGGTTTAACTCACCAAATCGCAACTATTTATTACACTGATCAGGTCTTCCTCTTTCAAAGTATGCATATGTTTGGTGCCCTACTTGGTGCCATTGAAATGATGAAAGAGCATAATTGGGATGCGAATCTTCTCCTTGGCCTCAAAATTTCGATGACATAATTCGTAACCCTTGTGACCTAGACAAGTGAAAGTCTCAATATCGTAATCTGCGCCATCGATAACCACATGCACCCGTTTTAATGAAAATCGGAGCAGGTGTGGTGAACGTGCCTGGCTGGAATCACCCTATAACAAAAAGCTTAGATTCGTATGTGCGTTGATAAATTTCCAGTTGGTAGATCATTTTTCACCACCAATTTCTCACTTGCTATGTTATGTGCCGGTGTGTATTGTGGTGGGCTGGTTTTGTCGACGCTGCGACGTGTATCGCTCGCCACTAGTTATTGCTCTCCGCTGCGCCTCAGATGTGATCACTCTGCCTGTGGGCCATGTCAAAATATCACTGTTAGTCGATGCGCCGCGTATGTGGGTCCCGCAGCCGAGTGTCACAGTAGATATGATCTGGCAATCTATTCGAAGGCCATTGTGTGGGATGACGTTGTCGCCGTTGATGCATTTTCGTGGTGACGGGTCGGCAGGTGGGTCGGCCGCGGCGGCATGAGGTCAGACCAGCTGTGGCGCCAGTGCCGGTCGGCCGATGGGGTCGGGCAGGCCGGATCTCTGCAGGCGCCCGGGGCGCTCATGTGAGGCTAACTGCTGTACTTGGACACGGTGGCGGGCGAGCGGATTCCAAGCAAATGTCTGGCGTGCTGGAGACTTCCCACGCTCTCTTTGACTTGCCTTCCCGTAGCCGTCGCGTATGCGTAATGTTTCTCGGTCAAACGAAGTTAGATCGTGTTTTTCCTTCTCTGAGATCACCTGGTGTTAGGCATGTCACCATTAGATCACCTGGTGTTCCGTGTTAGGCATGTCACCATTAGATCACCTGGTGTTCCGTGTTAGGCATGTCACCATTAGATCACCTGGTGTTCCGTGTTAGGCATGTCACCATTAGATCACCTGGTGTTCCGTGTTAGGCATGTCACCATTAGATCATCTGGTGTTCCCTGTGCGAGGCATGTCACCATTAGATCACCTGGTGTTCCGTGTTAGGCATGTCACCATTAGATCACCTGGTGTTCCGTGTTAGGCATGTCACCATTAGATCACCTGGTGTTCCCTGTGCGAGGCATGTCACCATTAGATCACCTGGTGTTCCGTGTTAGGCATGTCACCATTAGATCACCTGGTGTTCCGTGTTAGGCATGTCACCATTAGATCACCTGGTGTTCCGTGTTAGGCATGTCACCATTAGATCACCTGGTGTTCCGTGTTAGGCATGTCACCATTAGATCATCTGGTGTTCCCTGTGCGAGGCATGTCACCATTAGATCACCTGGAATCATCTGGTGTTCCCTGTGCGAGGCATGTCACCATTAGATCACCTGGTGTTCCGTGTTAGGCATGTCACCATTAGATCACCTGGTGTTCCGTGTTAGGCATGTCACCATTGGATCATCTGGTGTTCCCTGTGCGAGGCATGTCACCATTAGCCGTATAACGGATTTCATTGTTTCTAAAGTCATGTATGAAGCTATTCTTCGTACGTTGTTATGTTGCTGATTAGCACTCGTACTGTCTCGTTTGCCAAGCATGTTCCCTGGAACTCCATTGTAGGTTTATGATGTTGCATGCCACTGTGTTTTCTGCATTCTGGAATTGAGTCGAGTGAGTTATGCTTTTAAGCATGATCTCCGGAGTCGGTGGCGTATTTGCACATTCAGTTAGAGTCAGATGCGTCACCGACTTTCGGTTTGGAATGAGGCAAGGCTGAATAAATACTCCCGTCGCATGCATCGACATGCAACTGAAGTTGTGTCTCACGTCGCTAGTGACATTCGTGACAACATTGAGAGAGAGAGAGAGAGAGAGATATATATATATATATATATATATATATATATATATATATATATATATATATATATATATATATATATATATATATATATATATATATATATATATATATATATATATATATATATATATATATATATATATATATATATATATATATATATTACCTTTCTGTTACTATGGATCTGGGTTGTATTATTCGCCCATTGTGTTTTGTGTGTATGGTTTAAGATTAGTATGCTAATTCTAACCACTAATTTGGCTGGTGTCCCAAATCATCCTGGTTTGAGTACAAGACGACACGAATAAGGTAGCAAGTTGTCATTCCTACACCTGTTTTATTAATGATTTATATTAATATTGTTAATATTATAAATAATTAATAGTTTCTAGGCCCACCGGCGAAGCAGTGTGGGCTTTGCCGTGCCCACGCGGTGCCCACCTTAGCCGTGATCGTGATCGTGCGTCGAGAACCACCCAATAAACAAACAAACAAACTATTTGATTAATAGTTTCACTGCTGCACTCCGTTTTCTAGTAATCTAAAAGTAGGGTCATCTTTTTGTCTAATTAATAGCGTAACCATGCATTTATCTTATGTGTTGCGTATTCATTTGTGAACCAACTCGGTTAATGTCGGAAGATGGAGTGAAATTGCAAAGCGAGCGTTCGGTATTTTCGCCATGTTTCATTTTCGCTATTTTCGGTATACTTAGCTCGAATTTCTCCCCTAATGCACCACCTTTTCAGAAATGATTTTCCACTACAGACACCCTGAAGCAAGTTAATATTTGTGACCCTATGTCTGGCCAACAAATGATTGGGAATTGAAGCATAGTGTGTGGAGTGACCTGTGCCCTGCTTGAAAGCAATTATTCTTGGCATGTTCTAAGTGAGTATTCTGCCTCAAGATCACCTGTAAGTAAACGTGTGCTGTACAAAACACCGCCTGTGGGTACACGCGTGCAGTACAGTACACCACCTGTGAGTACATGTGTGCTGTTCAGTACACCACCTGTGAGTACACACGTGCTGTACAGTACACCACCTGTGAGTACACGCGTGCTGTACAGTAAACCACCTGTGAGTACACGCGTGCTGTACAGTACACCACCTGTGAGTACACGCGTGCTGTACAGTACACCACCTGTGAGTACACGCATGCTGTACAGTACACCACCTGTGAGTGCACGCGTGCTGTACAGTACACCACCTGTGAGTACACGTGTGATGTACAGTACACCACCTGTGAGTACACGTGTGCTGTACAGTACACCACCTGTGAGTACACGTGTGATGTACAGTACACCACCTGTGAGTACACGTGTGCTGTACAGTACACCACCTGTGAGTACACGCGTGCTGTACAGTACACCACCTGTGAGTACACGCGTGCTGTACAGTACACCACCTGTGAGTACACACGTGCAGTACAGTACACCACCTGTGAGTACACGTGTGATGTACAGTACACCACCTGTAAGTACACACGTGCTGTACAGTACACCACCTGCGAGTACACGCGTGCTGCACGGTACACCACGTGTGAGTACACCACGATCTCTACGTGTACGTATTGGCTGTCACTCCTACCTGTTCCTATGTGCCGTCCTACCTGTTCCTATAAGCAGAAGGGAACCGTTGCCAAATGGCCAGCTCACCACGTGCTACCGATGACAGCCTGTGTGGCTGGTGACTGTGATCAGCGTGAGCTGGCCCCACAGGCGGTCGAACCTGCTGCCGTCCAGCAGGCGCACGTGATGGTGCACCGGGTGTTGGCCGCCAACCCGCAGCCACCGCCGCCGCCGCCGCCCGCCCAACACGTGCCCGGCCACGTTCGGCCCGAACGGCCCCGTCTTCACGGCCACCGCTGCCCTTCCGACCCGCGACACATGTCAGGTGTGTACATGTGCCCACTGCGGCCACTGGCGCCACCGATGGATGTTCGCCGTGCTGGCCTCGATGGGTACGCCACCACCTGCTGTTCGTACCAGTGATGACCGCCGCTGGTGATGTCTTGCCGTGCACTCGGTCTGGATGGGTACGCCACCACGTACCCATGTGCTGTTCGTACCAGTGATGACCGCCGCTGGTGATGTCTTGCCGTGCACTCGGTCTGGATGGGTACGCCACCACGTACCCATGTGCTGTTCTTACCAGTGGTGACCGCCGCTGGTGATGTCTTGCCGTGCACTCGGTCTGGATGGGTACGCCACCACGTACACATGTGCTGTTCGTACCAGTGATGACCGCCGCTGGTGATGTCTTGCCGTGCACTCGGTCTGGATGGGTACGCCACCACGTACACATGTGCTGTTCGTACCAGTGGTGACCGCCGCTGGTGATGTCTTGCCGTGCACTCGGTCTGGATGGGTACGCCACCACGTACACATGTGCTGTTCGTACCAGTGATGACCGCCGCTGGTGATGTCTTGCCGTGCACTCGGTCTGGATGGGTACGCCACCACGTACACATGTGCTGTTCGTACCAGTGATGACCGCCGCTGGTGATGTCTTGCCGTGCACTCGGTCTGGATGGGTACGCCACCACGTACCCATGTGCTGTTCGTACCAGTGATGACCGCCGCTGGTGATGTCTTGCCGTGCACTCGGTCTGGATGGGTACGCCACCACGTACCCATGTGCTGTTCGTACCAGTGGTGACCGCCGCTGGTGATGTCTTGCCGTGCACTCGGTCTGGATGGGTACGCCACCACGTACCCATGTGCTGTTCGTACCAGTGGTGACCGCCGCTGGTGATGTCTTGCCGTGCACTCGGTCTGGATGGGTACTTCGCCACCTGCTTTTGGTTGTTGACTCTTCCTTCCAGGGTGAAAGGCTTGCGACGCGATATGGCCTCAGCTGCTAAGTGTGTCGTGAAGCCGCAGCCAATTGTGGCTGACCTAGCTGTGACGACATGCACGTGTGTCAGGCCGGCTGGGGTCGGCTGAATAACTTTCGTCTCCGCAGACAACCGCGCCAGCTCGGCTACAGAATCTGTATCGCAGCAGGCTCCGGCTCCGGCTCCCACATCGGAGCCGTCGCTGAAGCCCCATCCCGAGTTAACTGTGAAGCCCAGCTCAGCCCGTTCTCCTGATTCGGCTCCGGAGCCCTGTCAGTCCGTCCCAGAAACTGGGCGGCAGCCGTGTTTTGGTGCCGTCTCAGAGCCCGGGCGAGGCTCCTGCTCTGAGTACGCGCCAAAGGGTGACGAGTCTGCTGCAGTTGCCAGCGACTCCGTGTCGGTGGAGGTTGTCCCAGCAGCTGATAAACTCGCCACACCAGACACAGACCAGGTGTGATATGTGGTGACGTTATCTGCCTGTCGACCACTCGCCACACCAGACACAGACCAGGTGTGATATGTGGTGACGTTATCTGCCTGTCGACCACTCGCCACACCAGACACAGACCAGGTGTGATATGTGGTGACGTTATCTGCCTGTCGACCACTCGCCACATCAGACACAGACCAGGTGTGATATGTGGTGACGTCATCTGTCCGTCGACCACTCGCCACATCAGACACAGACCAGGTGTGATATGTGGTGACGTTATCTGCCTGTCGACCACTCGCCACACCAGACACAGACCAGGTGTGATATGTGGTGACGTTATCGTCCTGTCGACCACTCGCCACACCAGACACAGACCAGGTGTGATATGTGGTGACGTTATCTGCCTGTCGACCACTCGCCACACCAGACACAGACCAGGTGTGATATGTGGTGACGTTATCTGCCTGTCGACCACCGCCACGCCAGACACAGACCAGGTGTGATATTGGTGACGTTATCTGCCGTCGACCACTCGCCACATCAGACACAGACCAGGTGTGATATGGGTGACGTCATCTGTCCGTCGACCACTCGCCACATCAGACACAGACCAGGTGTGATATGTGGTGACGTTATCTGCCTGTCGACCACTCGCCACACCAGACACAGACCAGGTGTGATATGTGGTGACGTTATCGTCCTGTCGACCACTCGCCACACCAGACACAGACCAGGTGTGATATGTGGTGACGTTATCTGCCTGTCGACCACTCGCCACACCAGACACAGACCAGGTGTGATATGTGGTGACGTTATCGTCCTGTCGACCACTCGCCACACCAGACACAGACCAGGAGTGATATGTGGTGACGTCATCTGTCCATCGACCAGTCAGGAGACGCGGCCGCGCCTTGTCACGGCGACAGCTCAGAGCCCAACCACCTCGGCCGGGAAACGATGCTCGATCATGTGTCCTCACACCTACACGCAACGCATCACCTGAGTGGACGCAGATAATTAAACAAGCAGGTGCATAGCGACATGTGCGGATCAGTAGCACTGACTTTAGGACGTGCAGTGCTGCCTGGTGGGCGACTAGATCTCCGGGGGGGAGCGCTGCTGTGCCAGCTCTTTGCAGGAGTCTGGTGCGATGTTGTTTCGCAGTGTCACATGGTGGGTGGCCTATGGTGGTGACTTGGTGACCTGAGAAGAGGCGATGTGCCTTGCCGCTACGATCGAGCGGAACAGTAGTAACGGCCACGTCAAGGTCATTACAGGGCTGTCATATGGGCTGTGTGCTCCAGCGGGCTTCCAGGGACCAATTACGAGGGGTGATATGCAGTGGACTTCTAATATAAGCCATGTACAATACGTGTAACAGTACGAAGGCTGTTCTGTGGCCTGCTTTGCGACACTATAACGGCACCATCAGTTTTATGGCGCAGTGTTGCTGGACATTTGAGTCAGGGTTCCCTTCGCAAGTGAAAACCTGACCACAGCACCACGAATTGCTGGGTACATCGGACTTCAGGTATCGATATTGGTATCTGGTTACACGTAGGTGTGGTTTGATCTACACTTGTCTTATTGTTGTAAGTGCATGTCTTGTGTCTTGCGAGGCTTGCGTTCACATGTACTCCGCACTATGTTTTAAGTTTATTGGCGAATCGTAGGCTTCGCCGCCGTTTGTGGTCGGTTGAACCTTGCCATCTTGTCGGGTGCATTCCGCGGTAGCTACTGGAGACGTTGCTCGCGTGGATTTCCTGAGATTGTCCGCGTATATGACTGATTGTACTGCTCAGCTGCTTGGAATGTGCCTGGTGTAGAACTAGCTGACCTGGGGCTTGGCTGACCTTTGACGTGGTCAGTCACCCGGGCCTGGACGCTCTGACTGAAGTTTTACCGGCTAATTGTATGTCTGCTATGTACTCGCTGTGTATCAGGTCACATCCTCCGCATCCCTATGGACTAGTATTTACCGGCTAATTGTATGTCTACTATGTACTCGCGGTGTATCAGGTCACAACCTCCGCATCCCTATGAACTAGTATTTACCGGCTAATTGTATGTCTACTATGTACTCGCGGTGTATCAGGTCACAACCTCCGCATCCCTATGAACTAGTATTTCCTACAGATTACCTGCGTATGACACCATGATGAGCCTTGGATAACTATGTGATGTGTGATGTCTGTAAACTTCGCAATCCTAGACCTTAATATACACGGTATACATATTTAGATTTTCCCCGTTTTATGCGCGCCTCTGCCACAAGGGATGGAGATGAGGTTCATCGTTTCAATTTTAACGATCATGGATTTTTACTGGCTAATCCTGGTGAGAAAATATTTTTCTTCAAATCAAATCGGGGAAACGAACAAGCCTCGGTTCTAGGTGACATGCCGTGTAATTGCCCTATATGTCGACACTGGCGTTTTCACCGTTATCCCCGAATGACACACGTCAATTTCGCGGCGCACCCCGAGTGGCGCACGTCGGAACGCTGCCTTCAAAGGACATCTGGGGATTGCGGGAGAGCAGCTGTCGCAGCGTGCTGAAATTTTCAGAGCATTTTTTTTACATTCTTCGCGCATATTTTGAAATGAAAGCTACATTGGATCAGATCAGGTCACCGTCCTATGTCGTGTCAAAGTGATCATTCTACAAAATCTGTAGATGTGCCATATAATCTAGATGGCTCAACCGACGAACTTGAAGCGCGCAGTCATTGGAATGAGGATATCCAATACAATTGCTAACTCAAGTTTTTCTGTGCGTTAGGTAGCTTTTGCCTTCTTAATTGCTTGCCTGTCCGCGGCTTTGGCTTCGAGGTTCGAGTTTTCGAGTTTGAGTTTTCGGCTTTGGCTGTCCGTGGCTTCGAGGTTTGTGTGCCTGAAGTGTATGTATGGGCTTGAATTATGACGGACGACGATCTAAAATTATCAATGATAAAATTACGGAGCTCAGCCCATGAGGTCAGGTCAGGTCAGGTCAGATCAGATCAGATCAGATCAGATCACCCTTTGGTCGGGTTATTAGCGCTACAAACGGGTATAAAACCATACTTTGAGGCAGGTCAAAGTGTACGCTGAATTTGAATTTGTTGGTTAATGTTGCTTCTGGATGTTCGCGAAGTAAAAAATTGCCTCAAGTTACATGATGTCGCCTAGCGTCAAGCGAATCCAAATTCAAATTATCCTTCTTACTTTTCTGATTAGGTTCATGTAGCCATGATTGGAAACTATAAAGTGATAAAAAGGTTGACCTGGGGGTGGGGGTTCAGGTCAGGTCATCCTTTAATCCCATTGAGGGCAGTGATAAGCTTGCTTAACGCCATGCTTGGAAGCCTGGGGTAAGCATGGACCCTCAAACCGAACTCGCCATTCACCATCTTCCCCGGATGTAGGCAATGTGAAAGGTGGCCTGACACCATCCGAGGCTACCCACCCGACGTCAAGCCAAGCCCCAACCCATTCACGTTTTATATGATGCTCCAAGCAACCGTACTATCATTGAAGGAAGTTATTGCACGATGGTAGCAATAGAGAATGTGGCCAGGTAAAATTTTGTTCGAAGCGAGGAAAATCACTGCGACCGAATTTTCTCCATTTCCATAGCATATTATCTCATGCTTGTCTTTATCGTACCTGACCTCCTTTGACATGATTTTGTCAATAATGTGACCTGAAGCTGACCTGAGTTGACTTGTTATTTGTTACTTAAAGACCGAAACTTGTCAGAGGTGTAATCATTTTATCGAAAAGTATATCTAGTCTTCTACATACAGATATAGAATCTGTGTGAAATATTCCGCGGAACGGGTGAAATATTCCTTGGTGACCATGACTAAACAAGTGACCCAATATGCTTGCTTGGTCTCATAATTTTATTTGTCCAGGGTTTTCCGTGCGCCGAATCCCTGCATTTTGGGAAATGTTCCTCAAAAAGTGAAATGTAGTCTTGATTAGCCTTGACTTAATGTGACATAAATTTACTCGAGGTCAGAAGTTGCATACGTTTTAGAGCCCACTCATCGAGGTAATATCCGCAGTGCGGAACTGTTATTCGCTCCGACATGCCGTTTTCGAGTTCAAGGGTATGAAAAGTACCGCCCCGGTAGCTCAGTTGGTTAGAGCGCTGGCCTGCTCTGGTCTCCCCTGTCCTGGCAACGCAGGGTTCGAGTCGCTTCGCGCGCTCGCATTTAGCCCCCGGCTGGGAGGGTCAGTTGGCAGCTGGCCCGATAAGGCCGGGGACGAGCTACCGGGCGGCCGTGCCGATGCATTGACGGCACGTTAAGCTTTCGGTCAAAATTCTTCCGTTGAACTGGAATTAATGGATCGGGTGGTGGGGCCAGGGTTCACGCAACAAGCTCTGCTTAGCAATAGGACCCTGGTTCATAAAGCCACCCCAACAAGAACTCGGATTAAATTTATTTAAAAATAAAAAAGTAAGATGAAAGGACGGTGTCACCTGTGAGTGACCTTCACCTAATAATTATTCAAATCCATTCTTAGCATAATTTCTTCTTATTTCTGACGTTATATATGCGTAAGCTTCAATTTGAGGGAAGCAAATCGTCAACGGAAGACATATACTGGACTCAAATTTTTCCCGCTGATATGGCTTATTTTTCTCCGACGTGCCATTCGTGAGATAGATCTATCTCGCGCCTCCCCTTTCATCTATGAAGGGGAGGCGTCGAAGCGCTTCCGCGGACTCGGGTCGACCAAGTCTATTTTGGACTTGGTATCAGCCCTAACCCACGCCCCCCCCCCCCCACGGCCGTGGGCCCACTGTCCTGTCTGCCTGCTCAGTTTTATCGGGGTAGTCGCGGCCCCTCGTCCCGCCACCCGGGGTTGGCGGAGTCCTGGGGGCTGAGGTCCTCTCGTCGCACGGTGCTAGTTGTGACGGGGAGCAACACGTCTTTTTGGCCTTTATTTGTTTTCCTTAACACGCGCCCTGGAGGGCCTCTGAAAATTACGCGCACTGGAGGGGGGCCGGATTCCGCCCGCCCCCCTAAGATCTCGGCTCCTAGTGAAGCTAGAGGAACGAAATTCGCAGGGTAGATGGGTACGGTAGTGAACTCTATTGTGTGCAAATTTCATGACCTTAGGTCAATATCTTCAAGGTCAAATGAGGTCAAATTTGCAAAGTTTTCTGGTATTACGTGCCTTGGCTTGTCATCGTTATGGATCGCTGTGATTGTATTTAAATGCTCCAAAATGGGCATCAATGATGTTTTGGACATTACTAATGATGCAATGCAGATGCTGGACCCAACAATTGACCTCAGGTCACCTATATAGCACCACTTTATCAGGTCAGTTACCTGTTCCAGTTACCGAACCCCACCCGACTGCTCCGTCGGGCAGCTCGGAGCAATCGGCTTCGTGAATAAAGGAGTGAAGTACATGAATAAAGTATGGAAACGCAATGACAAACTACAAATGACAAACAGTAGTGCATTTATGACAACATTCCAGTTGATCAAGTTTGGTTCCATTAACCTGTCATTAACTTGACCTGACTTGACCTCGGTGACCTAACATGATCTTGAAACTATATAGCATGTCAATATACATCAAACAAGTCGCTAGTGTTGCCAAGAACACTTCCCTTTTGCGAATATACGGGAAGCGCATCAGCGCCGATTTTTGTGATCTGGCGCGATAATTTTTTTTGACTTTAGCGGCCCCTAACTTGGGAAAAAAAATCGTCCGATTTCAATTTTCTTACTTTAAACGACGCGCCGGTCATTTCTAAGCAGGTACGCAGAAAATCGCGTATATCGACCGGTAAAATTTGCAGTTATTTACGAAAAACCGGAGGGGTGGGCGGATTTCGTCCCCCCCTCCAGTGCGCGTATTAACAGAGGGCCCATTTCACGACAAATCGAGAAGGGCATATTTATTTTACGACCCAATATTTTATGTTGAGGAAAATATTTGTGTGGGGTTATCTCATGCGCCGAATCCAGCTGTGCCATTTTTAGAAAGATCAGGTCAACGGTCAAGGAGTTATAGCCTCGGGCATTTCTGAGATGCCACAAAACAAGGGTGTCTTTTGAGGTCCTTAATACAATGAAGACAAATCAAAATTGTGCAAAAGTATATATCTGTGAACTCACAATAATCCACTGCATCTGTTGGCTATTTCGGAATTTTCGTCCACGAGACATTTTAAATTGTGACATCGTGACCTAAGATAACGTGACCTACTTTAGCTATCGGGACAGTCTCAATGCTATTTTATAAAGTGCAAAAATGAAGTTCGATACCTTATCTTTGGAAGCAAAAATAAAAAATAGGGGTTTGCCCCTAAAGATCTACATGTCCTTTCAAAATTAGGCGTGCATGATTGTTTTTTCATTAGTTTATCGTGGTCTGTTTGAATATTTGTTTAGAACAGTATATTGCTGAAATACAAGCCTTTTGGTGTTCGTGACACGTGATGGGATGATAATGTTAGTCATCTTATCTTGAGTCTTGTGTTGCACAAGTGTTCTTACTTGCTGTGAGGTCAAGGGCAGAAACAAATGGCAGACATGTCTCTGAATTGTGGTAGGTGTCCCATTCCACGACAGCAAAATGACCTTTGCTGTCGACGTGCCCCTAAACACCAAACCAACCAACAATTCCACGACAAATCGACAAGTGAAGGGGCAAAATTACGCTCCCTATCTCGATGAAAATACTTATATATGGTTCGGTTGTCTCTATAATCCAGCTGTGCAATTTTGAGAAATATCGGAGCAACGGTTAAGGAGCATCGGACATTTTTGATAGGTCACCTAAGTATTTGGAGACCTGGAGCTCAATGAAAAGTAACACGAATTGCACGAAGCTATGTATCGCTGAACTCGTCATGATCCACTGCATCTTGTGTCAATTTCGAAGTTTTTGTTCACTCGTTTTGTGAAATCGTGAGCTTGTAGCCTAAGATAACGTGGCCTAGTTTGACCTTCGAGACAGTCACTATGATATTTTGGAAATTCAGAAGCGACGAGGGGTGATTTGTGAAATCCTAGATCGTCACTTGTAAGGAGAAAAGTAATAGAAATGTTTTCACTTATGCAATATACTTCTGCCTCAATGTCAGCATATCAAGAATGTACGACCATATTTCACCGACAACACTGAAGGGATTTTATCACCGCCAATTACTAATATCAAGTTTCCGGCGTTTCTAACCCCACATTCTAAAAACGGAAAGATGAACCTCATTGACTGAGTAATCGCATTCATCTTGAACTGCTTGAGAACAAATTTGGCGCGGACGCATCCATTGACACATGTTGAGCCTCAAATGAATCGCATTGGATCATGAGCCGTCTACATCGGTGTAATAAAATAAGGTAACATAGTTAGAGAATGTAATGCAATACAATAATGTGTTGCAGTGCAGTATTATAATGCAATGCAATGTAATGATCTACAAGTTCTTCTTCTGCGAATCTTCCCATACATTGTCAGAATCCCAGTTCAGACTGATGATCTGTCACTACGATAATATTAATCAACACAATTTGTATTAACGCACACACTAACACGTCTCACTTCACCCAACTACCATTAACACACGCATCGGTAAGCAGTTCATGAACTATTTCGGTGCTGTGGGGCACTGGTGCGAACTTGTGGTACCCCTGTGTTCTCTTCACAGTGATGGCTTTCGAGAAGTGCTCGGTGAGGTGGGTCGTCATGTTCATTGTCTTCTACTTCGATACGAATATGAATTTGATGCAGCTGGCTAGCTTGAGCGACAGATACTCAAACATGTCCGCCGACAGTATCTGGTTGTTAAGCGGGCGCTTGAGGCTCTCTTGAGCCGCGGCACGCTTGGTTGTGGCCCCGAGGCCGTCGCAAGCGCACTTGCCATGAGATGTGACAAAAAAGTCACTCACAGGCAGACTTGTGCTCGACTCAAATTTTTTGAATCGGCTCACATTTGACTCATTGATCTTGAGATCCGATTCAACTCATGATTCACAGCAGGTCAAAATTATTTGATTCGACTCAATTCAGACTCAGAGCTACAGAGATCCGATTCAACTCACGACTCAAACATAAATTTGAATCGATTCAGATCCGACTCAATGGTATCACTCATAAGCCATATGATTTTGTGTGCACTGCTCACACACTATTTATATATATATATATATATATATATATATATATATATATATATATATATATATATATATATATATATATATATATATATATAATATATATATATATATATATATATATATATATATATATATATATATATATATATATATATATATATATATATATATATATATATATATATATATATATATATATATATATATATATATATATATATATATATATATATATATATATATATATATATATATATATATATATATATATAATGAGGTGAAAACAAAGTTATAGCAAAAATAATTTATTTGACAGACAGTTTGATGTCAATTCATCTTCATCTGTCTAATTAAAGAAGGGAATCAGTATTTATTCACACTAACGAAGATGCTCCAACATCGAAACATCTGTTGGATATATTATTTTTGCTATAACTTTGTTTTCACCTCACATTATTTATCATTCGTCATGCACTGTAATGGTTGATATATAGGATAAATATACAGATAAATGAACATGCATGTGCATAAAGTAATTGACTCAAACAGATTAACGAGATGAATGGTTGTCAATGCATATGCAAAGTAATGAGTGCATAATACCTCAATCCACATCAGCATGATGCATACACAACCTAAATCATATTCCTGACACGCATCACCACCTAACTGCAACATGGCACCCAAGTTCTGCACTGCAATAGGTATCTGCACAGAATATGATTGCATTGGTCTGTTGCCCCCACGAAGTTTGTTTGGTAGCAGGCTTGAAGGTTTTCCTTCACCATTGGTTTACACCCAATTTTACCGACTTTCTCCTTGCTATCTTGCATATTTTATGGCAATATAGGGTACTTTGACGTATTCTAATTGAAATACCTATTCTTTAGCTTCATCAAAGGGTATCCTAAATGACCCAGTAATAATCGTCCTGCCCAACAATGTGCCATTTCCGGCAGGCTCACCATCAAATGCCTCCAAAATAAAGGGCTTGTTCCTGATATTGGTAGGCTCCCTCTACCATCCATTTTACATGTTCAAGTTGTCACCCTCGTTCAAGAGCGAAAGAAAGGACAGTCAAGGGGTCGCTAAGTGCTCCATAGCTTCTTCTCCCCATTGGCAGGAGAGTTTCAGTTGAGTTGCAAGTTTCAGGAGGGCATTCCTAGATCACAATGGTGTTGTACATAAATGTTCAATTATGCATGTATCATCAACAATCCATGCAAGATTCACCAAGGAAGAATGTATCATGCCCTGGGTCTAGCTGGCCTGGAAAAACTGTTTTCAACAACTGCTGTATGTCAATGTAGGTAGGTAGGTAAATGTTTGGAAAAATAGGCTGATCCTAGATTTTGGGGATCCTGAACATTATCCTTTCCAGAAAATTATTTGTTGTTTTTTCATCTGGAAGTTGAAGTTCCTAAGTTATTAACTTTTGACAACGAACTGCTGTGATCAAGGAAAAGTGCTCAAAAATCACTGAAATGGGTGCAAGTTGAGTTACCATGCATAAGGTTTGAATAAAAATATTATCCATACTGGATGACTATAAAATATTCCTCTCCAAACGCCGGATTACAATGCACAAATCCGACCTTGTCTATGCATGAGAATAAAATGTGTCGGAACAAATGCTCACTGGAAAGAATGGGAAAATATTATAACTCACCTGATGAGTGGAATACAAATATATTTGTTTGGAAGCAAATTAAAGTGACCATTGCGTATGATTTGAGAAAAGTTCTGCAACCAAATTTCTACCATATTTTTTTTTAAACTTCGAATGACGTCATGCGGACTTGAAGGAAAATTTTGATCTACCTTCTTGTAAAGGTAACATGGGTTTGTTATTTGTCACACAAACTGACGCAATTTATTCAGTGCAAATGGCTGTTCCCAAAAAAAGTGCATGGTCGTTTCAGTTCCCTATTATTTTTCACAATCACATCCCATTTCTGTGTTGTATTTCTGGCACTAGAATTGACTCATGCATGACACTGATTGTGAATACCAAGCTTAGCATTAATACTTTTTTTTGTAGTTATTGTTACCCGTTTTTGGTAAATAACTTAAGTACACCTCATTCTCACCCACTGGCAGCTGATAAGTTGACAATTGTAATGCTTAGCATTAATAATTATACTGTGTTTTTACTCCCTACCTTGTCATGGCATACTATTTACAAAGATACATGCTTTATATCATTTGTTCATAACTTGCATTTGAGTCACAAGACTCAAATGACTCATTGTGATTCAAATGATTGACTCGTGATTCAACTCATTTAAAAAAAAGAAAGATGTGATTCAACTCGCGACTCAAGATATGTTTTTGGGAAAAGAATCGATTCAACTCACGACTCATCCATAAACGATTGATTCATGAGTCGATTCTCGATTCAACTCGAGTCGAGCACAAGTCTGCTCAACGAAAGATTTGTTCGTTATGAAGAACCAGAGATATCATTTTTTTCTGAAATTTATTTTTAGACCAAGTAAGAGGGCATAGTATATCCTAGGTACGTAGTCTTTCCAATTCGTGTGCTCGTAATCAGCAATATTCATGTTGTTGATTCGAGAGATTATACGGGTAATTATTCATTATAATACATAATTCTAACCATATGTCCATACCATTTAAGGTCTACTAATAACTGAGAGAGTCTCGTCATTAATTCGTTCTTCCTTCCCTGCCATCTGACGGGTAGTAATACAACAATAGTCTCAATCATGTCCACCAGGGGCGCGCTGCGCCTGCGTGCTGTGGATAACTGACTTTGCCAAAACCAGTGATTCCACTCTAGAGATCGGGATACTGGTATCCCGTTGTCAAAGAAGACCGGAATCCAGGAATTTCCATTTCCCTAATCCCGGGATTCGGTCAACACTCATGCATGCTAACCAGGCAGCGGCCGGGGGGCGTTTTTACGCCCCATCACATGTTATTCCGCGACAGAGAAGAAGAGTGTCGTACAGAGGCGGGAAATTTCCATTACCTTTCCCTGAGTCTTGTTTTGCGTCTGACGTGGAAGTTCCAATCTTGGGTCATGTAGCGTCATTTATCTTGTTCAGGTAAAAGAGGTCCACTTCCAACAAAATATCAGGATAGGTGACTCATCTAAATGAAAACATGTTGACAAGAAAATTGGCATGTGTGTACAATTAGACAGTGCCTACGAAAGCGTATCATTTCGATTGCTGTTCGAGGTTAGGTGAGTGATTTGAGGATGCGGCTAACTGAACTAAATCTCTGATTTTTGTCACTTGCATGTGACGGCCAGTGACTGTGAGACGGGACAGGAGGTGACGGCCGGTGCATGTGAGACGGGACAGGAGGTCCCGGCCGCACCAGTGATGAGACAGGACAGGGAGGTGACGTGAGATGGACAGGAGGTGACGGCCGGTGTGACGACGGAGGTGACGGCCCGACTGCGTAGACGGGACAGGTGGTGACGGCCGGTGACTGTGAAAAGGGGGTCTGTGAGACGGGACAGGGGTGACAGACGGAGGACAGGAGGTGACGGCCAGTGACGTGGAACGGGACAGGAGGTGGACTGCGTGACTGTGAGACGGGACAGGAAGTGACGGCCGGTGACTGGTGACTGTGAGACGGGAAGGTAGTGACGGCCGGTGACTGTGAAAAAGACCCAAAGGAGAGGCCGGCCGGTGACTGTGAGACAGGACAGGAGGTGACGGCCGGTGACTGTGAGATGGGACAGGAGGTGGCCCTGCGGCGGCAGGGGTGACGGCCGGTGACTGGGTGTGGCGTGTGTCGGGGGGGGTGGGCCCGTGCATGTGAGGGGAAGGGGAGGTGACGGCCGGGCTTGAGACGGGACAGGGGTGATGGCCGTGTCGACGGGAAAAGAGGGGATGGCAGTGACTGTGAGACACAGGAGGAGACGGCCGGTGAATGTGAGACGGGACAGGAGGTGACGGCCGGTGACTGTGAGACGGACAGATAGGGGTGTAGGGGTTGTGATTTTGTTGGGGAGGAGGTGAGCCAGTGACTGTGAGACGGGACAGGAGGTGACGGCCGGTGACTGTGAGACGGGACGGGAGGTGACGGCCGGTGACTGTGAGACGGGACAGGAGGTGATGGCCAGTGATGGATGTCAGGCAGGAGCCAGTGACTGAGAGGTGACGGCTGGTGACTGTGAGACGGGACAGGAAGTGACGACTGGTGACAGTGAGACGGGACAGGAAGTGACGACTGGTGACTGTGGAGACGGGTCAGGAGGTGACGGCCGGTGACTGTGAGACGGGACAGGAGGAGACGGCCGGTGACTGTGAGACGGGACAAGAGGTGACGGCCCGTGAATGCGAGACGGGACAAGAGGTGACGGCTGGTGACAGTGAGACGGGACAGGAAGTGACGACTGGTGACAGTGAGACGGGACAGGAAGTGACGACTGGTGACTGTGAGACGGGTCAGGAGGTGGCGCCAGTTTCCTGCGGACTCACATCCTGGCCAGACACGCGTCGCCCGTCGCCACGCACCACACGAACATCCCTGGTCGCCGACACACACCCTGGTCACCACCAGGGACAGGCTGCCATCACATCCTGGCCAGACACGCGTCGCCCGTCGCCACGCACCACACGAACATCCCTGGTCGCCGACACACACCCACCACCAGGGACAGGCTGCCATCACATCCTGGCCAGACACGCGTCGCCCGTCGCCACGCACCACACGAACATCCCTGGTCGCCGACACACACCCTGGTCACCACCAGGGACAGGCTGCCATCACGTCCTGGCCAGACACGCGTCGCCCGTCGCCACGCACCACACGAACATCCCTGGTCGCCGACACACACCCACCACCAGGGACAGGCTGCCATCACGTCCTGGCCAGACACGCGTCGCCCGTCGCCACGCACCACACGAACATCCCTGGTCGCCGACACACACCCTGGTCACCACCAGGGACAGGCTGCCATCACATCCTGGCCAGACACGCGTCGCCCGTCGCCACGCACCACACGAACATCCCTGGTCGCCGACACACACCCTGGTCACCACCAGGGACAGGCTGCCATCACGTCCTGGCCAGACACGCGTCGCCCGTCGCCACGCACCACACGAACATCCCTGGTCGCCGACACACCCCTGGTCACCACCAGGGACAGGCTGCCATCACGTCCTGGCCAGACACGCGTCGCCCGTCACCACGCACCACACGAACATCCCTGGTCGCCGACACACACCCTGGTCACCACCAGGGACAGGCTGCCATCACGTCATGGCCAGACACGCGTCGCCCGTCGCCACGCACCACACGAACATCCCTGGTCGCCGACACACACCCTGGTCACCACCAGGGACAGGCTGCCATCACGTCCTGGCCAGACACGCGTCGCCCGTCGCCACGCACCACACGAACATCCCTGGTCGCCGACACACACCCTGGTCGCCGACACACACCCTGGTCACCACCAGGGACAGGCTGCCATCACGCATCAGACGACCACGAGCGTGCTCAGAAACGCAGCGCCAACCCAGGGCCGGCCGGCTGTCGGAGCGCTTCGTTGGCCAAGCCTAACGCCACCGGCAGCGCCCTCTATGCTCGCCGGGCGGCGCCCTCAGCTTCAACATCCTTCCGCCAGGCGACGGCAATGCGACACAGGCGCGTCAGGGCAGCATTCACGGACACAGCCATGCTGGCAGACTCGGAGCACATCGGATCACGATTTAGCATTGCTGATGATGACCACGTGGTGGAATTGGTCGCCTTGAGATGGGACAGGTAGCCTCTGGCCTGCACACGCTACCAGTGGCAGGATTATTTTTATGAAGGCTCGAACCCAGAGGGTGCCCCTCCCCAGGAAAACTCGTCCGTAAGTTCCGATTCTGGGCCCTCTACTGGGATGGGAGCAGGGGCGTCGATTTGTATCCTTTTGTGGGGGCCATGGCCCCACCAATGTTGATCTTGGCCCCCCAATGTTGATTTGGGTCCCCCAATAACCTATGCTATTTTATGCTGATAAGAAAGCTAAAGGGGAAAAAATGAAAAACATCATGCTAAGTAGAAACATTGATGTTAACCAGCACATTTTGTACTGAAAAGAAACATATTTGGATGAGATATGAAACTGACTCTCCACCTTTTGCTGAAAAATGTAAAATTGTGTGCAAAAGCAAACAAAATAGCTGGAATTCCCTCCACTGTGGAAGTACAGCTTACATCATAAAATGTTCGGATTAGCGATGCTGATGAATTTTAAACGGTTGTCTGAAAAAAAATATGTTAAGCAACTAGGCAACAATTGCATGGTCATACTGATGTTTGTACACACCACCAATGGCAAAGCCACATGCATATGGAGCTTTAACATAATTAATTCCATTCTCAATTTCCAGTTATTCTGAAACTTGCATCCAAATCATGGTTATCATTGAGATTGTAGATATACAAACTATAATTATCTTCAGCAACCTACCCATCACACCATCAGCTTGATATTTACCAAGGTACCTACTTACATGCCCAACGACAATTTGCATGCATTGAATATTGATATGGGGCAACCAAATATCAAACTGAACCAACAAAATCAAGGTCTGAGCCAATCTGCCAGCCTATGAAAACATGAGAGAAAAGTCAGCAAGAAGCCGTAAAGACAGCTCATTATAATTGATATTCCTGAAAAACAATAGATATTAAGGCCACACATGACTTCCTAAAAACCAATAGATATTAAGCTACGGCCACACATGACTTCCTAAACAAACCCTATACACTATACAGTCATGCAAGATCAGTGTCTGGCAGCACCGCATCGTCACCCACTATTACCTTAGTAGGTACACTAAAGTTAGTTTGTTTGAATTTTTCTTCAGAATACCATGCTCATGACGGTGACTAAGATGATGGGACCACTTGTTTTTGGTGGAAATAACATTTTATTTTAATTTGAGAAAAAAATGGACAAATTTTCCAACTTAAAACCCTCAACCAACCTACCCTAACCAAACCTAACCCATTTGTTTGCTTTATGGTGACACATGCGTGTAAAAACTTTTCTGGGTTGGTTGGTTGGTTATTTGGGTTTACGGCCGCATTGACTGCGTTGGTCATACAGCGCCCATACCAACTTTTTTGTTCCCACCTTAAAGCACAATAATACCCAGAAGTTTCCGAAAAAAATTTACAAACATGTTCACAAAAAATATAATGTTTTCTTCAAAATCAGCTTAGGTTAGGTTAGGCTGGGTTAGGTTTCTTTTTAAGGTTGAGAATTTTCAGAAAATAAATTAATTGACATTTTAATTTAATTGAATTTTTTGTTCTCAAAAGATAGGTTAGGCTAGGTTCGGTTAGGTTTTGTTGCATTAAAAAAAACATTTATGTTTATGCTATGTTACCGAACTCAAAGTCCTCTTTGAGCATTTGCACAGAAAATAAGTGGGTGCAATCATCTTAGTCATCTTCATAAACATGGTATTCTGCATATCTTTTGTTTTTTTTTAAGGAAAAAAAGAACACCTTATACTACAAAGTTACCAAATAATTTGCAATTTTTGGGGGAAACTTTTTTGGAACTTTTTAACCGTTTTCCAACTTGAAAAGCCTAAACTAACCTAACTTAACCAAACCTAACCCATTTGCTTGCTATATGGAGGCAAATGTGTGTAAAAACTTGTCTTGTTGCCAACTTAAAGCACAATAATACCGATTTGGCTAGGTGATGCTAGTTTAGTTGTTTACCTTTTAAAAATTGTTCAATCATTTTCAAAAATAAAATAAAATCGGAAATGTTCCTTCAAAAGCAGCTGACATTAGGTTCGGGTAAGATGGGTTCGTTTGTTCAAGTTATAAAATTTTCAGAATATATATTGCTTAATTTTTGTTTCTAATTTTTTTCTCCAAAGCAGGGGAGTCGATTGGTATCGATAGACACTAACGCGCATTAATTGCCACAAATCGTGATGGGCGTTCCTCAGAACATCCAAAATCGTAACATCCAAAGAACAAAGTTCAGTTACAGAAATTCCAGCGCCTAAAGTCTAAATTTGAGGTTGCAGTGACAAATGTGACGGAGGTAAGACATTTGTGGTGCAATGGCGCGCAGTGTTTAATCCGGAGGCCAATCTCGTGTGACGTCGTACTGATTCATTTTTTGTACTTCGCACATTCTGATGTATCTGCGGATTGGTGTGATTTTAAAAAGTGAATAAATAGCTTGCTGATATTTAATTCCCAAAGGAACAGTAGTTGAAGAAGTTGGCAGGTAAGCTTGAACAAGTCCAGTCCATGACTTTTTCTGATTTGTGCTCAGGGTTTCCATGTTAACACGCGCACTGGAGGGGGGGGGCGAAATCCGCCCACCCTCTGATTTTTTTGCAAATAACTGCAGATTTTACCGGTCGATATACGCGATTTTCTGCGTACCTGATTAGAAATGAACGGCGCGTCGTTTAAAGGAAGAAAAATGGAAATCGGCTGAAACATTCTTCAAGTTAGGGGCCGCTAAATAAAATAAAAATTCCTAGCGCCCGAACACAAAAATCAGCTTTGATGCGCTTCCCGTATACTCGCAAAAGGTAAGTGTTCTTGGCGACACTAGCGACTTGTTTGATGTATATTGATATGCTATATAGTTTCAAGGTCATGTTAGGTCACCGAGGTCAAGTCCATGACAGGTTAATGGAACCAAACATGATCAACTGGAATGTTGTCATAAATGCACTACTGTTTGCCATTTGTACTGTTTGCCATTGCGTTTCCATACTTTATTCATGTACTTCACTCCTTTCTTCACGAAGCCGATTACGCCGAGCCGCCCGACGGAGCAGTCGGGCGGGGGCGGTGCCGGTAACTGGAACAGGTAACCGACCTGATAAAAGTGGTGCTATATAGGTGATTTGAGGTCAAATGTTGGGTCTAGCATCTGCATTGCATCATTAGTAATGTCCAAAACATCATTGATGCCCATTTTTGAGCATTTAAACACAAACACAGCGATCCATAACGATGACAAGCCAAGCCACGCAAAACCAGAAAATTTAGCCAATTGTGACCTCATTTGACCTTGAAGATATTGACCTAAGGTCATGAAATTTGCACAGAATAGAGTTCTCTACCGTACCCATCCACCCTACGAATTTTGTTCCTCCAGCTTTACTAGGAGCCGAGATCTTAGGGGGGGGGGGAATCCGCCCCCCTCCAGTGCGCGTAATTTTCAGAGAGGCCCTCCAGGGCGCGTGTTAATATTAGATATGTGCCTATCAAGATGAATCTGAACATTCTGTCTAACCAGATTTTCTAGTACCTTGCGAACTATTAAGGTCAAACTGACTGGCCTGTAGTTTCCTACACACTTCATACTTCCCTTTTTGAAAATTGGTACTACGTTTGCATTTCTCCAATCTTCAGTACTTCAGAATATTCCATAGACCGCCTCAGAACGAAACCTTGGTGAACTGCTAAAAAAGCTTTAAGCACATCTTTTTCTATTAAAAAGATCCTAGCATATATATCGTCTGGTCCAGAAGCTTTATTGGCTTTTTATATATTCTGCAACTGCTTTTCTACAGCTGCTGTAATTTGTTGTAAGATCCTCCAGCCTAAAATCACTTTTCATAGCATAACCTTCAGTTGTTTCTATTGTACCATAATTCTTTTTAATAAAGACTGATGAGAATTGCTTGCTTAGGGATTCCACAATATCACAATCGTGAACCACTGTTTCCCCATCTACCTCCAATCAGTGGCGTCGCCACGAAATTCTTCCAAGGGGGGCAAGGTCGAAAGGGGGCCTCCTGTTCCCCGAAAGGGGGCCTCCATTGTGTTAGGGTCTCATATTGTTTTTAGGCTCTTATACTATGGTTCGAGGATGGAGAACATGATTTCATATTGGTTTTTTGTTTGTTCTTGGCATGGTGCATCATTTACTCAAAACGCAATAGCACTAATCATTTTCGCTGAAAACTGGGCCATACGAGGGTATAAATAAGTAATATTTGGATAAATACATAAGTGCCAAAACAAACCATCGTCTCAATGCTTTCTCGAATCTTCCCGCTGGCCTCTAGATTGCAACGAGCTGGCGGGGCTGGTGCTAAGCATATCTTACAGATATCTGCCATTGATCAACCCAATTTTAAGTCCTCCAAGTCTAACTGAATATAGCTAGATTCATCACTACTGTTATTTATTCCCACCAGCTTGATGTCATAAGCAAAGCTTGAACGACCATTTATCAGTCCAAGGACGACAATTTCGTAAAGGTGACAACGAGAAGTGGATTGCATTGTTTTTTTTAGCGTCATCTTAGGAATTTGTTTATTTTTATAACATTTGGTGGTGGCTGCAAGGCAACTGTCAAACGAGCTAAAATATATCCTCAGCGAATAAATTCACGGCAAGAACAAGCATTGAACACCAATGCATAAATGACAATGCAACAATGCGACAATGTCAGTACATACATAATCCAAGCCTTCAAATTCCACGCCGTCACGCCCATCGTTTTCGCTGTGCTGTACCGTTTTGTAAATGACGTTGAGAAGGTATGGAAGCTGGGAAGCTCTAATCATGCAGGCTGTAATAACAGAAAAGAAGTTTGTTGGAAGAAAATGCATTTAAAAACATCATTCATCCCATTTCATATGGGGCATGGATGTTGTATTGTATGCTTATGAGGAGTAATTTGTCCCCTCAATGTTGGCTTTTCCCCATGGGCGTATGTTTCGGAAAATTATTGAGGGACAAGTGGAGTACCTATATTTGCGTCAAGCAGGATGGGGCAAACGGATTTGCAGGGGGGGGGGGCACCTACGCCCATTAAAAAGTCCTTGGATTTCGACCGCTATTTTGTCAAAGGGTACATTTCGAAATAATATAATTAGTCATCAACTAAATTGTCCTGTGGAGGGGCCTAATCTACCACTATGGTTTCTGATTGGTCGGATTTCAACCCTAACTCCACCACTCATTTCTAAGGTTTTATTTTGGTATCCCTTGATAAGTTACCTCACACTGCTGAAATTACACCTATACCACAAACCCAGATC
Organism: Ashinkailepas kermadecensis; assembly: GCA_034440615.1. Taxonomy (NCBI): domain Eukaryota; kingdom Metazoa; phylum Arthropoda; class Thecostraca; family Neolepadidae; genus Ashinkailepas; species Ashinkailepas kermadecensis. The sequence continues at coordinate 22,156 of JAOTOM010001765.1, read as the reverse complement.
GGTATCCCAAAAAATCAAGCTGGAGCCCTCCAAAAAAGGAGAGATTACAACAAATAAATGTCCGGGTCAGGAAAATGGCTCTGTTGCACCGAACATTTTTTTCCAGATGCCTTCAAAAATTGCGTATGACACCGAAAAGCATACCGGATCTCGAAAAATCGAGGTGGGATGCAAAAACATGGCGTCAGAGGTTCGAAAAATCAGGCCGGGATTCGGACTTTAAAAAAAACAGAAAAGATCCACAAAAATCGCGTTGAGCCCAGAAAGCTGGCGTTGGGTCTCCGGAACCACGCGCCTGGGCGCGATAAGTCGCGCTGGGACCCAGAAAAACTCACACCGAAGTCCCAAAATCATACTGGGGCCCCACAAATGTGCGTCAGAAGCCCCAAATATACACAGCGGGACCCTAAGAGTACAACGGTGCCAAAAAGTACAACTAACCCTCCAAAGCGCACAGAGTCTCCCAAAAAGCGATAGGGTCTTAAAACATGCGTTGCAGCCCTAAATAAACATACCGGGAGCTCTAAGAAAAATACACTGCAAGCTCGCAAGGCGCACAGGGGCCATGAGAACGCACAAGGGCCTGGAAAAGAGGCTGGGGCCACAAAAGGCAACATGGTTCCAAAACGTACAAAACGACCGGGAGCTAAATAAACACATCGGGATCTTCGAAAACGCCCCGACACGTAAAAAATTATCGGTGCACAAAAAAAAACACAACAAAGCCCTAAAACGAGAAGGGTTTAGAAGATGTATTGGGCCCATAACTTCAAAGTAAAATGTATTACCCACCACTTTAAAATACAAAATTTTACAATTTCAGGCATTTCAGTTCATAGCACCCTGTCGCCACGACGGCAACGTCAGTGCACGTGCACACCCATTTTTCGTATTCGGTGCATTCGCCACACTTCGTGCGATGATATGGTTTCTGCTAGGCCTTCTGCGTTTTGCTAATTGCTGCCACATGATAGACTTGCGCCATATTTGGCGTGATGGAATGATTCGCATGGGCGTTCGTTTCGAAAAGTCCATTGATTAAATTCGATCATTAGTTTCCTACTTCCCACATTTTCTGGTAGCTATGAAATGCGGTTTCCGCTGAGCTTTGATGCACTTCATATCTTTGCTGCTATCCTCCCAGATTTGATACCGAACCGAGGCTAAGCCTCGGCGTTCTTTTTTGGACCCGTTGCGTCTTTCTTGGTCTATGATTGTGTATTATGGCTCCAAACCATTTTTGTTAGGGGCCTAAAGCATTTTCGAACCCCATGCTCGTTTTAGGGTTTGTTGAATTTTTGTGCACCGAGGATTTTTTTGTACGTGTCAGGGCGTTTTCGAAGATCCCGATGTGTTTATTTAGCGCCGGTCTTTTTGTTTGTTTTGGAACCATGTTGCCTTTTGCGGCCCCAGCCACCTTTTCAGGCTATTGTGCGTTATCATGACCCCTGTGTGCATTGAGAGCTTCCGGTGTATTTTTTAGACCTCCCGGTATGTATATTTATGGCTGCAACGCATGTGTTAAGGGCCTGTCGCTTTTTGTGAGACTGTGCGCATTGGAGGGTCAGTTGTATTTTCGGCCCCCGTTGTGCTCTTAGGGTCCCGATGTGTTTATTTTGGGCTTCTGACGCACACTTGTGGGGCCCAAGTACAATTTTGGGGCTTCGGTACGATGTTGCTAGGTCCCAGAGTGGCTTATCGCACCCAGGCGCGTGGTTCCGGAGACCCAACCCCAGTTTTCTGGGCTCAATACGATTTTGTGAAACTATTCTGATTTTCTTAAAAGTCCGAATCCCGGCCGGATTTCTCGAGCCCTTGGCGCCATGTTTTTGTATCCCACCTCGAATGTTCGACATCCGGTTTGTTTTTCGGTGCCGTACGCAATTTGTGAAGGCATCTGATAATATGTTCGGTGCTCCAGAGCTATTTTTTTACCTGGGCATTTAGTTGTTGGAATCCATCCTTATTTTGGAGGGCTCCAGCTTGATTTGTGTTTGTGGTCACACTGTGCTTACGTGTGGCCCTAGACGGCAATTTTTTAGAGCCTCGACGGGACTACCGATGGGAATTGTGGGTCCCAAGCGAGATATTTGGGGGGCCCGGTTCGAGTTTGTGTGATGCGTTATATTTAGCTGTGGCCCCAACGCGATTTTGGCGGTTCCTGTCGCAATTTTTCGGGGGCTCGCCGTATTTATTTGGAGACCCATACGCGAATTCTGGTGGACCGACGCGAATTTTGGTGGCCCCAGCGCGATTTTTGAGGCCCCGACACGATTCTTGGGAGCTTATCCCTCTGAGGATGGAGCATTTGCCTTCTCTGAGCATTTGCCCCTTTGATATAGCACTGCGGCCACTGAAGGAGGTTTTTTTGTCCCAGTGACATTCCGGTTAAAATTGATTTTTGGGGCAGCTGCAAATTTTGGGCCCCGGCGCGACCTTCTGGGCCTCCAGTGTGATTTTTAAGGGCTGCGACGCGACTTTTTTGGGTCCAATGTGATCTTTCGGGCCCCGACGTCATTTTCTTGGATCCCTAGCGCGAGCTATAGCGGCCTCGACACTTGTTGGGGGTCAAATGCGTTTTGGAGGCTTTTGGCGTCATTTTTGGGCCCCCAGAGTGATTATCCATGTCCGGATTGTTCTTCGTTGCTCCGGCTTCTTTTGTTTTGGTCCCAATGAGACTGTTGGGGCACGGTACGACCTGTCGTGCCCCTGGCATGATTTTCGTGGTCCGGGCGTGAATTTTTGGTACCCCAGGCTCAGCGTAATTTGCGGGGGCCCCGGCCGGATCTTTTGGGGCCCATATCGTGATTTTAAAATACCCAGACTCGACTCTTACTATTTCTTAGGGGGTTCTTCTTGCAAATTATAGGCCTACTGTCGCGTCGTCTCATTTCCTAAAGCCTTTTCACCGGTTTTCGATGTCTCCTTGTGTGTCCTACCCTCCTCCATATTCAATGGTCCTCCTCTCCCGTCTTGGAGGGCCTCCTCTTGCATTCTGGGGTCCCTTTGACATGGCATGGGGCTTCCTCTCATCTTCGAGGGTCATTTTCTGCCAAATTAGGGGCCTCTTGCCACGCCTCGTGTTCCTCCTCCTTTATCCTGGCAAAGCCTTACCCGTCTTGAGGATCTTCAATTTTGGAAACCTCACCTCCTTCCATACCTGCTATCACTCCCATCTTAAGGGTCTCCTCTCATTTCCTGGGAACTCTTTCCGGTCTTCGGGACCTCATTTGGTCCTGGAGACCTACTCCTTCTCGAGTCCGGCAGGTGCCTCATTTCTCTTCTAGAGGCCTTCTTTTTCAAATTAGGAGCCTCCTCTCACGTCTTGGGGGCCTCCTGCTCTGCGCTCTGGATTCGATCTTTACCCATCTTAGGGGTGGCCTCTTATCTCCTGGTGAACTCCTCTTCTCTCCCAGGCGCCTCCTCTGCCCAATTACTGGCAACCTTTCCTATCTTAGTGGCCTTGTTATTTCCCGTGGACCTTCTTAGCCGTCTTCGAGCTTTCTTTTCCGCTTGGGAGCCATCTCTCTTATCCAATGGCCTTTCTCTCCTATTTTAGGGGACTCCTCGTTCATCATGGGGTCTCATTTCCAATCTTGTGTCGTTCTCTTCCGAATTAGGTTCCTCCTGCCACGTCTCTGGATCATCCTTTTCTATCTCGGTGGAACCTCACCCGTTTGGGGCCTGCTTTTGGGTCTCCGAAACCTCATCTCATATCCAATGGCTTCCTTTTCCGTCTTAGGGCCTCCTCTCATATGCTGGGGCCTCCTTTCCGGTGTTGGAGCCTCTTTTGCAATCCTGGTTTCCTCCGTGCCATTTTTGACACTCTCTTGATTTCTGGGGACACCTACCCTCTCCTAGGTGACTCCTTTTTCAAATTAGGGGCCTCCTCTCACGTCATGGGGGCCTCCTTATCTGTGTCTGGAGCCTCATTATCCTCTTAGCAGGGTGCTTTTGCGTCCTAGTCCTAGATCTTCTCTTCCAGGTTCCTCCTCTTCCAACATATGGGCCTCATCTGGCTGGTCTCGGTGGCCTTCTCTCATTCCTGCGGAGACCTTCTTACCCGTCTTGGGGCCCCTATTGTGTCCGGAGAAGTCTCCCCTATCAGGTCTTAATTTTATATTGCAGGGGCATCCTCTTCCGTCTTGGGGGCCTCGTTTTCCAACTTAAGAATATCCTGCCACCCATCGGAAGCTTTTTGGTCTAACCTTGGTGGCTTCTTGCGCGTCTCGGTGGCATCCTTTCCGTCCTGAGGGCCTCCTTTTCGTGCTGGGGTCTCCTTTTCGTCCTGGGGGGCTACCTTCCTATCTCTGTTCTAAGTCTTAGGGGCCTCCTTTTGGTCCTTGGGTGCATCCTTTTCGTTCTAGGGGCATCCTTTTCGTCCTGGGGCCTCCTTTTAGTCCTGGGGGCCTCCTCCCAATCTCTGTTCTACGTCTTGGGGGCTTCCTTTGCGTTCTAGGGCATCCTTTACGTCCTGGGGGCCACCTCACAATCTCTGTTCTACGTCTTAGGGGCCACCTTTTCGTCCTGGTGGCCTCCTTTTCGTCCTGGGGGCCTCCTTTTCGTCCTGGGGGGCCACCTCACAATCTCTGTTCTACGTCTTAGGGGCCTCCTTTTCGTCCTGAGGACCTCATCCCAATCTCTGTTCTACGTCTTGGGGCATCCTTTTCGTCCTTTGGTGCATCCTTTTCGTCCTGGGGTTGGTTGGTTGATTGTTGGAGTGTAGGGGCGCATAGATTGCGTCATTCGTCCTGGTGCCTTCTTTTCGTCCTGGGAGCCTCCTTTTCGTCCTCGGGGCCTCCTTTTCGTCCTGGGGGCCTCCTCCCAATCTCTGTTCTACGTTTTGGTGCCTCTTTTTCGTCATGGGGCCTCTTTTTCGTCCTGGGGGCCTCCTTTTCGTCCTGGGGGCCTCCTTCCAATCTCTGTTCTACGTCTTGGGGCCTCCTTTTCGTCATGGGGTCTCCTTTTCGTCCTGGGGGTCTCCTCCCAATCTCTGTTATACGTCTTGGGGCCTCTTTTTCGTCCTGGGACCTCCTTTTCGTCCCGGGGGGCCTCATTTTCGTCCTAGGAGCCTCCTCCCAATCTCTGTTCTACGTCTTGAGGCCTTCTTTTCGTCATGGGGGTCTCCTCCCAATCTCTGTTCTACGTCTTGGGGCCTCCTTTTCGTCCTTGTGGCCTCCTTTTCGTCCCGGGGGCCTCCTTTTCGTCCTGGGGGCCTCCTCCCAATCTCTGTTCTACGTCTTGAGGCCTCCTTTTCGTCATGGGGGCCTCCTTTTCGTCATGGGGGCCTCCTTTTCGTCATGGGGCTTCCTTTTCGTCCTGGGGGCCTCCTCCCAATCTCTGTTCTACGTCTTGGGGCCTCCTTTTCGTCCTTGGGTGCATCCTTTTCGTCCTGGGGTCTCCTTTTCGTCCTGGGGGCCTCCTCCCAATCCCTGTTCTACGTCTTGGTGCCTCCTTTTCGTCCTGGGGCCTCCTTTTCGTCCTGGTGGCCTCCTTTTCGTCCTGGGGGCCTCCTTCCAATCTCTGTTCTACGTCTTGGCGCCTCCTTTTCGTCCTTGGGCGCATCCTTTTCGTCATGGGGTCTCCTTTTTCGTCCTGGGGGCCTCCTCCCAATCCTCCTCCCCTTTCCTCTTGGTGCGGCCTCCTTTTCGTCCTGGGGGCCTCCTCCCAATCTCTGTTCTACGTCTTGGAGGCCTCCTTTTCGTCCTGGGGGGCTCCTTTTCGTCCTGCGGGCCTCCTCCCAATCTCTGTTCTACGTCTTGAGGCCTCCTTTTCGTCATGGGAGGCCTCCTCCCAATCTCTGTTCTACGTCTTGAGGCCTCCTTTTCGTCATGGGGGGCCTCCTCCCAATCTCTGTTCTACGTCTTGGGACCTCCTTTTCGTCCTGGGGGGCCTCCTTTTCGTCCCGGGGGCCTCCTTTTCGTCCTGGGGGCCTCATCCCAATCTCTGTTCTACGTCTTGAGGCCTCTTTTTCGTCATGGGGGCCTCCTTTTCGTCATGGGGCCTCCTTTTCGTCTTGGGGGCCTTCTCCCAATCTCTGTTCTACGTCTCTTATAGAGACCTGATGATATTTCCTGGTGGCCTCGTCAGTCTTCAGGCCTCATTGACAGCATGATATTCTGTCCCGTCGGCCTCCTTGCTCACCTTTTTTGCTGTACATTTGCGGATAGGGGCCTCCTCAAATTTCAGGGGGGCGGCGCCCCCCCAGTTTCACGGCAGGGGGGCGACTGCCCCCCCTTCCCCCCGGTGGCGACGCCCTTGCTGCTACCTACCACTCCCATTTTAAGGGCCTACTCTCATTTCCTGGGAATTCCTTCCGGTCGTCGGGGCCTCATTCGGCCCTGGAGATCTCCTACTCCATCTCGAGGGACTCCTCTCGAGTCCGACAGGGTCCTCCTTTTTTCTTTTTGAGGCTTTCTTTTTCAAATTAGGGGCCTCCTCTTACGTCTTCGGGGCCTCCTGTTCCGCGTTTTGATTCTATCTTTTCCCATTTTAAGGTTGGCCTCTTATCTCCTGGTGGACTCCTGTTCTCTCTTAGGTGGCTCCTCTTCCAAATTACACGCAACCTTTCCTATCTCAGTTACCTTGTCATTTCCTGGGGACCTTCTTACCCGTCTTGAAGCCTTCTTTCTCGCCTGGGAGCCATCCCTCTTATCTAATGGCCATTCTCTCCTATTTTAGGGGCTTCCTCGTGCATCATAGGGTCTCTTTCCAATCTTATATCGTCCTCTTCCGAATTAGGTGCTTCCTGCCACTTTTCTGGATTATCCTTTTCTATCTTGGTGGAACCCTACCCGTTTCGGGGACTGCTTTTACGTCTCCGAAACCTCATCTCATATCCACTGGCTTTCTCTTCCGTCTTAGGGCCTTCTCTCATTTTCTGAGGTCTCCCTTCCCGTATTGGGGCCTCCTTTGCAATCCTGGGGGCCTCCTTTGCAATCCTGAGGGCCTCCTTTGCAATCCTGGTGTCCTCCTTTGCAATCCTGCAGTCCTCCTTTGTAATCATGGGGGCCTCCTTTGCAATCCTGGGGCATCCTTTGTAATCCTGGGAGCTTCCTTTGCAATCCTGGTGCCTCCTTTGCAATCCTGGAGTCCTCCTTTGTAATCATGGGGCCTCCTTTGCAATCCTGAGGCCTCCTTTGCAATCCTGGTGTCCTCCTTTGCAATCCTGCAGTCCTCCTTTGTAATCATGGGGGCCTCCTTTGCAATCCTGGGGCATCCTTTGCAATCCGGGGGGCTCCTTTGCAATCCTGGGGCCTCCTTTGCAATCCTGGGGGCCTCCTTTTCAATCCTGGGGACTCCTTTGCAATCCTGGGGGCCTCCTTTGTAATCCTGGAGGCCTCCTTTGCAATCCTGGGGCCTCATTTTCAATCCAGGGGGCCTCCTTTGTAATCATGGAGGCCTCCTTTGCGATCCTGGGGCCTCCTTTGCAATCCTGGTGTCCTCCTTTGCAATCCTGAGGGCCTCCTTTGCAATCCTGGAGTCCTCCTTTGTAATCATGGGGGCCTCCTTTGCAATCCTGTGGCATCCTTTGCAATCCTGGGGGCCTCCTTTTCAATCCTGGGGGCCTCCTTCGCAATCCTGGGGGCCTCCTTTGCAATCCTGGGGGCCTCCTTTGTAATCATGGGGCCTCCTTTGCAATCCTGAGGCCTCCTTTGCAATCCTGGTGTCCTCCTTTGCAATCCTGCAGTCCTCCTTTGTAATCATGGGGGCCTCCTTTGCAATCCTGGGGCATCCTTTGCAATCCGGGGGCTCCTTTGCAATCCTGGGGCCTCCTTTGCAATCCTGGGGGCCTCCTTTTCAATCCTGGGGGCCTCCTTTGCAATCCTGGGGGCCTCCTTTGCAATCCTGGGGGCCTCCTTTTCAATCCTGGGGGCCTCCTTTCTAATCCTGGAGGACTCCTTTGCAATCCTGGGGGCCTCCTTTGCAATCTTGGGGGCCTCCTTTGTAATCCTGGAGGCCTCCTTTGCAATCGTGAGGGCCTCCTTTGCATTCCTGGGGGTCTCCTTTGCAATCCTGGAGTCCTTTTTTGCAAACCTGGGGGCCTCCTTTGCAATCCTGGGGGCCTCCTTTGCAATCCTGGGGGCCTCCTTTTCAATCCAGGGGGCCTCCTTTGTAATCATGGAGGTCTCCTTTGCAATCCTGGGGCCTCCTTTGCAATCTTGGGGGCCTCCTTTTCAATCATGGGGGGCCTCCTTTATAATCATGGAGGCCTCCTTTGCAATCCTGGGGGCCTCCTTTGCAATCCTGTGGGCCTCCTTTGTAATCCTGGAGGTCTCCTTTGCAATCCTGGAGTCCTCCTTTGCAAACCTGGGGGCCTCCTTTGCAATCATGGGGGCCTCCTTTGCAATCCTGGGGGCCTCCTTTTCAATCCAGGGGGCCTCCTTTGTAATCATGGAGGCCTCCTTTGCAATCCTGGAGGCCTCCTTTTCAATCCAGGGGGCCTCCTTTGTAATCCTGGGGGCATCCTTTGCATTCCTGGGGGCCTCCGTGCCAATTGTTCGCACTCTCGTGATTTCTGGGGCTTCCTATCCTCTCCTAGGTGACTCCTTCTTCAAATTAGGGGCCTCCTCTCACGTCTTGGAGGCCTCCTCTCGTGTCTCGTCAACCTCATTGCTCACTTTTTTCCTGTGCATTTCCGGATAGGGGCCTCCTCAAATTTCAGGGGGCGGCGCCCCAGCCAGTGTCCCCCGCCCCCCTGCGCCTCCAAATTTCTTATACACTAAATTTTTTTGCTATAAATTTTTAGAAACCAAAAATTTTTTTTTTTTTCCCCCGAAAATTCTTTAGCAAATTTTTTTTTAAGCCAGTCTTTAGATGCCCCAACACACCTCCTAACTTGATTTCTAGTTTTTTTATATGATTTGAGGTTTACCTCAGAGTTAGCATATTTTAGTTTCTTGAATGCCTGTTTCTTTGACTCCCGTAAATGCTTTACTTCTCCGGTCAGCCATGAAGGGTGCTTAACCCTGGTTAATCTAATTTGCCTATTGGGAATGAACATATGCTGACCTTGAAATAGTTTATCTTTTATCATTCTCCACAGTTCATAAGCATCTAAGGCCTTTAATAAGTCTTCCCAATTAATTTCATTCAGTAAGATCCTGAACTCATTGTAATTCCCTTTAGCAAACTTTGGAATAAATATGTTATTGGTTCCTACACTTCCAACATACAATGAGAAGCGTATAATGTGATCACTATTACAAAGGTTTCTCTCCTATGTTCACATTTTGTACAACATTTTCTTCATTAGTAAGCACAAGATCTAATATTTCATTTTACCTTGTAGGTTCATGTATCATTTGAAAGAAGAAATTTTCCGCAAAAGAAGCCATGAAATTTCTTCCTGATTTGTTTAGGCCTACAGTTTTGTTTCCCAATCCTGCTATGCTGAAATACCCCAACAAAACAGTTCTCTCATACACTCTCCTACTTATCTCTTCCTGCATCAACCTGTCAGGGTTTCCATTCTAGTCTGGAGGTCTATAGAATGCCCCAATCCTAAATTTTGTTCCATTCTTCAGAATTACATATAACCACAAAGATTCTGCTCATTCACCATGTACACTATCCTCTATGGAATGACATTTCATTACTTGCCTGACATACAAGAGTATACCTCCTCCTATCCTTGCCTTCCTTTGATAAGCATGCATGCTGTAGCCTGTCAATTCAAATTCTTACAATTTGTCTAAAAAATGCTTTCCTTAACCCATGCCTCTGTTATGCATACCAAATCTAGGTTTTCAGACAACATATATGCCTGCAGTTCCCCAATTTTGTTCTTAACACTTCTGGCATTGACATAAACATCATAAACTATTGCTTCCTTGCTTGGAATACTTCTCTCTTTATCAGCTACATCCCCCACGACCTGTCTAGTTTTCCTATTTCCTACTGAGAGCCTCATCATACGTATTGCTGAGCAATTCCACTCCGCTCTTGCTCAGATGTAACCCATCTAATGCAAACATTTCAGTCCTCCCCCAAAAATCTCCCACAAATCCAAAAACTCCAACCCAAGCTCCTTGCAAATCTTGGCCACCCTGGTATTCAGCCAAATGACCCTCGAATATCATTCTACACTTGCATTTACCATGGGGAGGATGGATGTTACCACTCCTCTCTTCTTACTTTCTGCTAACGTACCTATCAAAGCCCTATGCTCTTTTATTGTTTCCTCTGTTTTAGCTCTTTCTACATCATTCCCACCAATCTGCACCATTACCATTGTACTCTCTCCACTACCCTTCATTACTCCTTCTAACCTATCCCCAACATCCTTTACCCGGGCACCTGGGAAGGAGCTTTATAGGAGCAACACACTAACACCTCCACTACATTTCCCCTATCCAGAAAGATTTGATTAGGAAATTGGTCGCTACCGGTCAGTGGCCGCTTGGACGATTGAGTGCCAGCTGGTGGGACATTGAATGTCCCTGTGCTCGGCAAGATGGTGGGACATTGAATGTCCCTGTGCTTGGCTAGGTGGTGGGACATTGAATGTCCCTGTGCTCGGCTAGATGGTGGGACATTGAATGACACTGCACTCGGCTAGGTGGTGCGACATTGAGCGGCACTGCACTCGGCTAGGTGATGGGACATTGAGTGTAACTGCACTCGGCCAGGTGCTGAGATATTAAGTGTCACCGTAAGTGGTCAGGTGGTAGGATATTGAGTTCCACAGTATGCGGTCAGGTGGTAGTACATTTATTGCCACTTGAATCGGTCAGGTGGTGGGACATTATGTGTCACTGTATTGGATCAGGCGGTGGGACATTTATTTCTACTTTAATTGGTCAGGTGGTGGGATATTAAGTGTCACTGTATTCTGTCAGGTGGTGGGACATTGATCGCCACTGTATTCGGTCAGGTAGCGGGACATTGATTGCCACTGTATTTGGTCAGGTGGTCTGCTCTAAGTGCTCCGGCCAAAAGGTGACGCTGCCGGGCGAAGGCGACTGGGCTGTCAGGGTGTGCGGCAAATGTCACAAACAGCTGACCGACGGCGGCGGTGCGGCGGACCAGGCTCTGCGTCGGCAGAGCGTGCTGGACGCCGTCTACACGCGCGGAAGTGGTGTACTGCAGGCGAGTGAACGGGTAGAGCTGCCGACTGCTGACAATGGAAGTTGAAGACGGTGGGAAGTTCAGCCGGGATCGACTCCCATTTACACTCAGGCTCGGTGTTTGTTGGTGTGGTGGTCAGTGGACGCAGCCAATGGGGGGGGCGCGCCCCCTTAGCAACCAATAATGCATTCGATCAAGCAAGAAATTTTGAGATGTTCGTAAAGTCAAACCCTGCATGTTCGGTGCGCGAAGTGCGCCGAAAGCCTTCTCTGTTTCTTTACGTTTTTTTGGTCGCCCCGCCCCTTAGGAAAATTCTGGCTGCGCAAATTGCCATCAGCCAACTATTAATGTGACAATGCAAGCTGAAGACGGTGGGAAGTTCAGCCGGGATCGACTCCCATTTACACTCAGGCTCGGTGTTTGTTGGTGTGGTGGTCAGTGGACTGGCCCATCTCTAGTATTCTCGTGTATACTAGAGATGGGCCTCGTATATAATATAGAGATATCTAGAGTACTCTCGTGTATCGTCCGGACATTCTAGCGTGGTGACTATTGCGCCACAACGTCCGACAGCCAACAACACTGCGGTGCTGTACAACATCTAAGTATCACACTGTCCAAGTTCAAAGCAGCCTCACAATTATTCCATTAACATGGAACACTGTTCTTTTTTTACTTTCTATCGCCTTGCATATTCTGCGCCTTGGCGATTCTGTCGCACGACAGCGTTCTTGCCTGTTGTACATTGTGACGCTTGGACATTGACACTTGGACATTCTGACCCTGCGCCGCAACACCATGCACCACGCTGCTCTTGTTGCCCTGTTCTCACACGGCTTGCCTCGTCGTCCGCTAGATGGCAGCATCAGAGCCGGCACTGCGGAACGGAGATCTCCAGTTCCGTTGCCGCCGCGCGTGGGTGAAGCGCCGCTTCTGCCTGCGCGCCAACCACGTGCTCTACATGTACGGGAGCGGTGATGCGCAGGCGGCGCTGGCTGCCACGCCGGTGCCGGGCTTCACGGTCACGTGGGCTGGTGCCGGCAAGTCCGAGCAAAGCGTCTCCGATAAGGAACGCGAGCGGACCTTCAAGCTGACACTCGGCAGGAGGAGCTACGTATTCATTGCTGGTAGCAAGGAGGACACTGCCAGGTAATGGTAAGGAGGACACTGCCAGGTAGTGGTAAGGAGGATACTGCCAGATAATGGTAAAGGGGATACTGCCAGGTAATGGTAAGGAGGACACTGCCAGGTAATGGTAAGGAGGATACTGCCAGGTAATCGTAAGGAGGACACTGCCAGGTAATGGGAAGGAAGACACTGCCAGGTAATGGTAAGGAGGACGCTGCCAGGTAATGGTAAGGACACTGCCAGGTAATGGTAAGAAGGACACTGCCAGGTAATGATAATGAGGACACTGCCAGGTAATGGTAAGGAGGACACTGCCAGGTAATGGTAAGGAGGACGCTGCCAGGTAATGGTAAGGAAGACACTGCCAGGTAATGGTAAGGAGGACACTGCCAGGTAATGGTAAGGAGGACACTGCCAGGTAATGGTAAGGAGGGCACTGCCAGGTAATGGTAAGGAGGACATTGCCAGGTAGTGGTAAGGAGGACACTGCCAGGTAATGGTAAGGCCATTGCCAGGTAATGGTAAGGAGGACACTTCCAGGTAATGGCAGTTGCAGCACGTGGCTGATATCGCTTGGATTTCGGTATTGCCCAGCGTAGCGTACAATTTACGGACGGAGGAATGTAGCGTACGGACGCAGGAGTTGGCGCAACAACAGCATTTGCATAAGTGTGGGGGGGGGGGGGTAAACGAATTTGTATGCGACGCCATAGGCGTAGTGTTATTTCGACGAAGTGTTCGGGTCGTCCGACATCCATGGCTAAAGGTGTAAGTGAGCCTCGCATCTCTTTGGAATTGCTCGAGCCCATAGGTTTAGGTTTCTGAACATATTTGGGGGAGCACAATACAAGGGCAGGCCCAAATGGATTCGTGAGGATACCACATATGGTCCCATGTTAAAGGTTGAAATGATTGGGAGGACATTGGGGGAGGGGAATGTGCCATAAAGACATAAAAGATCAGTGCAACTATGAGCCACAAGGGCCCTTCTTGGTTGCACTTTGGACACTGAACCAGTTGCCCACCAAATCTGTCGATCAACCCTCCCTGGAATACAGAAAAACAAGCCCCCTATTCTTATAATGATTGTCTATGCCGTTTTTAAAGATGTTCAGTGTGTTGCTACTGACAATGGTTCCTGGCAGCCGGTTCCAATGTTCTACTACCCTGTTGGTGAAGAAAGACTGTCTTAACCTTGTCCTGCTGTGATTAACTTTAATTTTGAATTGATGACCTCTAATTGCATCATTTCTGTTAAATTCAAACATTTCCCTGAGATATCCCTGTTCCTGACCATGAACAAATTTAAAAACCTCCATGAGATCTCCTCTCAGCCTTCTATATCTAAGTGAAAGCATATTCAATTTCTTCAATCTTTCCTCATATGCCAGGCTGCCTATACCATTAACCATTTTTGTTGCCCTCTTTTGCACTCTCTCTAAAAGCCAACAATCTTTATCATAACTAGGGGACCAAGCTTGGACACAGTATTCCAAATGTGGCCTGACATATGCACAGTAAAGCTTCCTGATGACCTCCTCACTTTTGTATGACACGTTCCTCTGTATTGCCCCAAGCATTCTTAGTGCCTTCTTCCTGGCTTCTTTGGTCTGTTCTGATGCCCCCAATTTTGTGTTCAAAATAACACCTAAGTCCTTCTCCTGCTGAGTCACAGATAGTACTTGGCCACCCATGAAGTATGGCGCCTTCATATGCTGCCTACCTACATGCATGACTTTGCACTTATCAAAATTAAACTTCATTTGCCATTTTTCGGACCACTTCACAAGCTCGTCTAAGTCTTTCTGCAGCAAAACCTGCTCATTGTGCCCTGTTATTGCCCTAAAGATCTTCAAATCATCCGCAAATTTCAAAACCTTACTGCTTAGGCCACATTCAATGCTATTCACATATATAATGAACAATAGTGGCCCCAGTACCGACCCCTGGAGGACTCCACTAAGAACATTTTGCCATGATGACTTTGTACCATTTAGCATCACTCTCTGCTGTCTATCTGAAAGCCACAACTCTATGCATTTTAGGATGCTACCTGCAATACCATGGACCTGAAGCTGCATCATTAACCTTTTATGGGGTACCTTGTCAAAGGCCTTACTAAAGTCAAGATATGCTACATCAACCTGATTTCCCTGATCAAATTGTTCTGTAGCAAAATCAAAAAGTCCAAGAGATTTGTGAGACACGATCGCCCTTTTCTAAACCCATGTTGAGTATCTTGAATCAATCTGTTTCCTTCCAGAAAACTAACTATTCTATCCTTGATAATTTATTCGAGTACCTTGCAGACTAGGGATGTGAGGCTTACTGGCCTATAGTTTTGAACTTTCCCTCTTTCTCCTTTCTTGAAAATAGGAACTACATTTTCCCTTTTCCAATCTGTTGGAATTTCATTTTGTGAAACTGATCTACAAAATATTATACTAAGTGGAATTGCCAGTTCCTTTTCAGCTTCCCGCAATACCCTAGCCTAAATTCCATCAGGTCCTCCTGCCTTCTTTGGCTTTATTTTTCTGATATGATTGAAAACAACATCACTATCAATGAAATCAGCATCGTATATCTGATCACCTGTCACTGAACTGTGGTTCACGGCTGGCAGATTAGTCACATCCTCCACTGTAAACACTGATTTAAACTGCTTGCTCAGCTCCTCAACCATCTCACCATCCTCACTCAATATAGTCCCATTTACTTCCAGTGGACCAATTGTGCTTGCAACTTTACTTAGCTTGTAGAAACTAAAGAACGGTTTACTGTCCCCATTACAGTTCCTAGCCAAATCCAATTCTTTTGCTCGCTTTGCTGCTCTGGTTTTCTGCTTCACAGCATCTCTAGCTTTTTGATACGACCTTAGATTTACGATATTTGAAGCTTCCTTAAATACTCCAAATGCATCTTTCTTAGCCTTAATTGCTTTCCTCAAATCTGGTGTAAGCCATGCTGGCTTTCCTACCCTTCTTTTGCGCCTTTGCTTTTGGGAGACATGTCTAATCTGAATTTCCCTCAAGTAAGATTTGAACTTTTCCCACATCTCACCGGCATTTAAATCAAAGAATTCTTCTTCCCATTTTATGGCACTTAAAGCCTCTCTCATGCAGTCAAAGTTTGCCCTGCTAAAATTTGGAATCTTTGCCAAATTATCCTTGATTTTCCCTGCTATTTGTGCCTTGAATCTCACTATGTTATGGTCACTTCTTCCCAGAGTTTCTCCTACAGTCAAGTCTCGAACTAAATCACTTAAATCTGAGAAGACAAGGTCCAGGAATGAGCCCTGCCTGGTTGGTTCCGTTACAACTGGTGTAAGAACAAGTCCTCTTCAAGGCATTTCCTAAACAGTTTACATGATGGGGAGCCAACCAACATTTTCATATCCTTTTAGATTAAAGTCACCAAGAATAAGGCATTTCCTCTGAAAGTTTCTACTGATTTCCTCACAAATCACCTTATCGAGCTCCAGTTGCTGAGAATGTGGCAAGGTTCCTGATCGATACAAAGCCCTATCCTCAGTTTATTGCTGTTGCTTTTTCCCCACAGCAAGATCAAGCCAAATGGACTCCACAGACACATTTTTTACCCTATCTGCTACTTTTTGAGAACTGTATAAGCTATTCACATAGAGCATTACACCACCCCCTTTCACTGCTGGACCCCTATTGCATGAAAACATATTGTATCCCTGGATCTCATAGTCCTGCAAGTTATCCCCAAAATATCCGTCACTGACCCATGCCTCAGTAATGCAAACAAAATCTGGTTTCTCCTCAGCAACATAACACTTGAACTCATCAAATTTGGATCGAATGCTCTGAGCATTAAGCATCACACACTTAATAAAAGTTCCATAACCCTCTTTGGCTTTTTCAAGTTGAGTAGCTCTATCATCTCTGGATGAGCTCCCACTCTGCCCCCTTGATCTACTGCTATCCCTATTTGCTGACTGTGAGGTTCTATTGCCTATGCTGTCACTATTGGCATATCCCTGAGATGGCAATGCCACTTCTTCCCTCCCCACCCCACTATCTAGTTTCCCTGAAGGACATGTTCATATACTTTGCTTAACACTTGCACCCCCTTCTCGGAGAAGTGCAGGCCATCCCTCTGATAGAGGTCCCATGAGCCATAAAACCTGCACCACTTGTCAACAAAGGTCAAACCTAACTCATTGCAGAGGCTACCTACCCTGGCATTGGCTGCCAGTGCCCTAGAGCTCCACTCAAGGGAGACTCCAGCCCTAGGCAGAATAGCTGTCACAATAACTCTACTATTGCTTTGCTTCAGTGCGGCTAGAAGGGCCCTGTAGTCCTGCAGCAGCTCCTCACTCCTAGCAGGACCTATGTTATTCACTCCTACCTGCACTACAACTGCACTAAACTGGTTCTCACTGGTGGCCTGTGCCACCACTGGGACCAGGTCTTTGACCTTGGCACCAGGCCTGGTGATGCACCTCCTGCCTCTACGACCTTTACAGAATACCCTATCTAAATGCCGCACACGAGAGTCTCCTACGACTAGCACTTTCTCCTTGCTGCTATCCTGGGGGCAGTCCTCCAATGCCTGGAATCTATTTGCTGTTACTACACCTGCCTGTTGAGCTGCTTGACTAGGTTGCCTCCCACTCTTGCCGCCTACCACCTGCCACTCACTGCCCCCTTGCTTAGGCTCACGCCTCCAAATCCTCCGCCCCCTGACTTTAAACCACTGCCCCTCCTGTGAGGTACAACTATAAATCTTCTGTTCACTAGGAACACTCCTCTCTTCCGATATCCCTGCTACCTCCACAGCAGGGGAAGCTTCAGTGACCTGGTGGCCTGTGACCACCTGGGCGTAGGATGCCCCTGCCACAGACTGGCCCCTACGTGTTTCATTTTCTTGCCTGCCCTGTGCAGCAAGGGAAGCTTTGAGCTTGGAAAGCTCTGCCTTAAGGGCCCTAACCTCCTCCTCTGGTGCCTGCATCCTGGTATTAACCATCCTAAAGGCTGCAGCTTATTCCTAGATTTAGATTGAAAAGTAACTGACAAAGCTTAGGTGTATGCTAGTTCCTAACTATGCAGCACTTACAAGGTAATCGCTGTGCAGAAAGTTGACTGGTTTTAAAGAAAGAAGAAATCACTCGCTAAACAACTGCCAAAAATGAAATAAATAGCTGAAAACACTGATACACTAGACAAAGACAGAGTAACCTAAGGACAAAATGGCGCTGGGCAGCCTCGCTAGGTGGAAATAGTCTAATCTGCTTGTTCAAAAAGAAACTTATGAGATAAAAACTATGTAAATATATGCACAGAAGTAATCGCTAAATACCTATCCACAGTTTAGCCTAGTATACTGCCCAGTTCTGCAACGACTTATCTGGTAGGTAGGAGCTCCACACCGACGTGTTTCCACCTTGACACCTGGCGGCAAACTGCCCTCCCAAAAGCACGCAAAGCTACCCTGCTGCTTGAGCCCCTCCTGTGCTGGATTTGCTCCCCCAATCAATACAGGTTTCCATGTGGGATTCATGGGCTAGTACCTCCAAAGCGTTTCGAGTTCATTAGCTTTAGCATTTCTGGAACTAAATAATGTATGTGATGCTCTGCCCCTGGCTCGAGGGCTGCGAATTAAACACCGATTCAAAGGCGTTGTAGAAAGATGAGAGCTGAAATGGCAAGAATGTAGTTTGCCGAAACGTGCTGAAACTCTTTTTTTTAAGTTGGCCACCGTTCACTAGCCTGGTCTGTTCCGAGCCCCAGTGAGGTATAGGAATGATTGGACAACTGTCATCATCATGCCCCTCGCTTGTCAGATGGATCGCCGCGCTCCAGAGAGCCTCGCGAACAGAGGCTCTTCCAGAGGCGCTTCCAGAGACAAGCACGGCAGTTGGACAATCAGCGAAACTTTCATCACTCATTCGCGCTCCTGGGGAGCGTAAGAAGACGAGTATTTAATAGCGCGCCGTTCATAGGACTAGTTGACTGATTGACTGTCCAAGTGTGATCCACAATATGACTTCACACAAGTTACATTACGTGTCAATGCAGTGTTTCAATCTGCGTGTATATATATATATATATATATATATATATATATATATATATATATATATATATATATATATATCAATGCAAACAATAATGACAATGCTACTCAGGCAATTCCTGCAAAACTGCCTACTTTATACTCGACTCTTTGAAGTCAACCTGCTTAGTGATTCGTGAATAATTTGCGTTTAATCGTCGGCGTGACTCTGAGTGGCTGTTTGAGCTCCGTGGTGTGACTGAGTGACTGCTTGAGCTCCGTGTTGTGACTGAGTGGCTGTTTGAGCTCCGTGGTGTGACTGAGTGGCTGTGTGGGTTCCGTGGTGTGACTGAGTGGCTGTGGTAGATCTGTGGTGTGACTGGGTGACTGGGTGGCTGTGGTAGATCTGTGGTGTGACTGGGTGGCTGTGGTAGATCTGTGGTGTGACTGAGTGGCTGTGGTAGATCTGTGGTGTGACTGGGTGACTGTGGTAGATCTGTGGTGTGACTGGGTGGCTGTGGTAGATCTGTGGTGTGACTGAGTGGCTGTGTGGGTTCCGTGGTGTGACTGAGTGGCTGTGGTAAATCTGTGGTGTGACTGGGTGACTGGGTGGCTGTGGTAGATCTGTGGTGTGACTGGGTGACTGGCTGGCTGTGGTAGATCTGTGGTGTGACTGGGTGACTGTGGTAGATCTGTGGTATGACTGAGTGGCTGTGGTATATCTGTGGTGTGACTGAGTGGCCGTGTGAGCTCCGTGGTGTCACTGAGTGGCTATGCGATATCCCTATTGTATGAGTGTTTGCAGTATGATGTGTGAGCATGTGCAGCGGTGATGCACTTCACACCGGACGCCCTGTCTATTGCTCCTTTGTCCTGTGGATGGCAACATCACCTTGTAAGTGAGGATACAATAGTACAGGAACAGAAAGCCTAAATTGCATCGTTCTTTCCACTGAGGAAGTAATTCAACTTGCATTGTCTCTGGGGAATCTTACTTCCCCTAAGGCTCTTCGCGACAGTAAAAAACAGTGGCTCTTGCGTCACCAAATTTGCAGTACCTTTTCCTTCCATCCTCTTTATTTCTGATCTCAAAATTGAAAATCCAGTTCAAATGGGTTCATTGACCTAGCTCAGGTAAAAAAGACCACCTCCAAAGAGTTTAGTGGATCGATAGCTCATACCAATGAAAAGATATTCAAACGAAATTTCTTACGTGAGTGAAATGGGGTCAACAAAAGATTATCTCACGGATTTTGTTTTGCTTCAGCTTAGGTCAGTGAACTGAGGCCATGACCATTGCTAGGCACATATTGGGACAATTTCCTTATTTTTACAACATGTACGTTCTTCTAACCTCATGCTTACCTTCGTATGCATGTAAAGCATCAAGAAAAGTGCCTATAAGATTTGCTTCCAATAAGTCAAGTGACCTGAGGTCAGGTGAAGATGTGCCCAATGCGGACTGAACTCTAATTAGACACTGCTGTTTTTATGGTTTATTTAGAGTTTTCATGATCTAAATGGTATCAGCATCACATTGCACGACATAAATTACCTAGATATAAGATGTTTTAGGTGAATGTTTTTTAACCGGCCTTTTGATTTTTGAATTCATTTCAAACGAAATATAACGTAAGACTATCTTCGTGCCCTACACGTCGAGGGCTTTCCGGTTGACACCCGGTTCGTTTTCGTCAACGCTAGTTGTAAGTTTGAGAGGGTCTTTACGACCCCCTACCATGACGGGGTGTGAGGATCTGACCGAAGGAACGCGACGAGTTCCGCCTCGCAAGTTAAGTGAATAGCGTATCTAGAAGGACGACATGTTGGGTGTAATCAGTACTTCATGTGAGCTTCGTGTCATGCATGGGTACAGCGTCTATTATGTTTCCAGGCACCACGGCCCATGCAACTCGATGGCTCACCAAGGCCCGACTTCTGGCACTGTCAGGAGTTTTCAAACTAGCTCTGTGGCTTTCCTTGTAACAAAAGTCAGGAAGTAGGCATGGCTCCTAACGCTGTGAGCGGTTTTCAGGGACGCCAGGTGTGTGATTGTGCGTGCATTTGCGGTGTAGCTGTCCCTAGCGACGCTTCAATTCGTTGGATGCTTTTTTAGTTGCGGTTTGATTCTGATGAAATGGCCGTTGCGAATGTCTTGATGAAATATAAGTGAACACAGGTATTGTCCATCACGAGCCCATACTCATTGGTAGCGTATGACCGCTCAATGGACTGGTTGTACGTGTACAAAGTTGCCGGACCAGACCGCCAACACCGCAGCAGCGCGCGGCCTTGACCCGGGCTGCCACCGCCAGCACGTGTTGACGGCCAACAACCACCGCCACACGCAGCTGCCGTGGCCCGCAGCACTACGCTTGGAAAGTGTGACTCGTTTACGTTCAAACGTTTCGTTGCCATCAAGCCAGCCATAAGAGGCAGACTAGGCACTCACACCGCGTGCATTTGGGAAGTAATACAGCGACGCTGTTAATGCAAAATGCACAGCGACAGGAGCATTCACGATGTCCTTTGCTTAATGTCATTGGTAATTGCCGGCTATTCGAGAACATTTGAATCAGGAGGGAGCGGGTTCAAATACAATGACATGGAGATCATGGTGGTAGGTTGAGCCCCGCCAGTGTAAAATTAAGTTGTTATCTGTCTTAACACTAACATAAAATGGGTACTATTAAAAAATACTGTTAGAAGATGTACTTCGTTTGAAACGAAGGAAATTTGGGGTTGGCAGCAAAAGATTGCTCTTGCCATGCTTAATGGATCAACGGCTCAATATTGGAAATCGGTCGGCAATTTGGCCGTGAGTGTCATGATATGTACTCCATGTTATGCCCAAAAATGTTTCATTTTCTAAAATCGCTGGCATTTTTACCGACGCACCTTATGAGATGATTCCGAATATGTGATTGCTCTTCGCCAAGGCAGTAATGATTTGAGATATGGCGTAAAATGTTGAAGTGAGTTATAGGGAACTTGTGAAACTCACATGATCCCCATATTCAGAACGCTAGTAGAGAATTGCACGAAAGAGCTAGAGGCATCTGATGAAGACATAACAGAGCGCCAGTCAAGCTCTTTGTATTGCTGCTTAAGTGCAACGTTATATCTATCTTGGTAGGCCGCTATGTGGTGGCCCCCCTTTCGTGCTTTTCCACATTTTCCTCAAACTTGTATATTTACCGCGAGATAACGCATACATATGGAAGCTTTGCCCTGCCAAATGTGAAGGATCCTCAATCCAGGGCTCTATCAGACACATCTCTTGATATGTATCGCCATCTCTGTTGGATATCGTGCTATTCACCTTTACGTAGAGCTCAAAAGCTAAATATAAGTCTAGAAATGCTCATAGCGTAGACAGTTCTCAACTAGATCTGGGTTTTTCGGGCACCAGTCCACGCACCGTCAAAAATTAGGTCCTGCGACGACTAATTTAGAACAACTATAAAACGTTCTTTGAGGAGTGATTACCCTAAATGCAAGGGGACGAGTGGTCTAGGGGTAAGATGTCTCGTCTCACGATCGAAATGTTGTGGGTTCGAGTCTCACCTGTCGCTACTCTTCGCCCGGGCGACCAATCGGCGAGAGAGATTGGCGACGCCACATGACTCAACGGTCGACGTCACGTAAAACCAATAACCAACCGACCTAAATGCAACATTGATATTTTCCATTGTGTTAATATAGGGGTCAAATTTGAAAGCTACTCACACCTAAAAAATTGAAGCAATCCACTTTGAGTCTCAATACAATAAGGGTAGTGCTCCACAAGGGCTGTATGGTCCGATATATGGATTTCAGTTTCATATCAATATTTTGATCCCAAGCATTTATTTTTTGAGAAAATGTCCCAAATTCTAACGTCAACAGCTGCTTTACCTGTAATACAGGCGGAGGACATTATGCCATCAGGAAATCA